>VMDO01010869.1:0-69499 GCA_007922755.1 Pedetes capensis
GTGTCAAAAACATACATGATATGAAAACAAGCAACCAACTTTATTTAGTTGGCTCCAATTACACATACAGAACATTGTACAATATACAGTACAATTGTAGAATAGATTTTCTTTTTAGTGCACATGGAATATTTACAAAAATAGATTTCTCCCTGGCATCAAAGAAAATATGAACAAATTGCAAAGGATTGAAATAATTCACTAAAATTAAACCAGAAACAAGAAATACCTACAAAATTTCAAAGTTTGCAAATTAACCAACATAGCTCTCCATAACCAATTCAACTCAAGAGAAATAAATGTATATATTCACCAAAATCCTGAGTAAGAATATTTATAGTAACTCTATTCGTAATACTCTCAAAAGGAAATAGTACAAATACATTTAGGTGGGTGAATGAATAAACAAACTATGTTTTACCTATACCTAGCAATTAAAAAGAACAACCTCCAGCAATGTAGAACTACATGGGTGGATTTTATAGGTATATTGTTTGCTACAATAAGCAATACACAAAAGGATACATACAGAATGATTTTACTTACATGAAGTTTAAGAACAGGCAAAATTTAACTCTCATAATAGAAATCAAAACACCGATGACTTCTGGAAAAGAAGATGGTATCAACTGGGAAGTCCTGTGATGTATAGGAAAAATTTTAATACTATTTTCAAGGATGTAATCATACAAATTTAAGTGTGTATTTCTGTATATTTGAAATTTAGTGTAATCATGTTATACCTCCTGTTAGAGGCTTAATTATGTTCCATACCAATCCATGCATTGAAGTCTTAATCCCTGGAACCACCAGCTGGGGATGAAGCCTTCAGCACATGAGCTCTGGGGATATTTAAGATTCTAATGATAACATGTTTGATGCATTTAACAGGTTAAGTGCAGTCCAGTCATTTAACTATATGCTGTGACTCGTACATCCAGATGTTTAATTCCTAGATTATATTCATCACAGTATATTTTAGCTAACAGTTAGCTAGCAGAGAACAATGTTTCTGCAGAAATTTCCAGGAAAGTCCTTGGACATGAGCACTGAAAAATAGAAAAATTGCAGAATGTGAACATTGTTGGAAAGAATAGGGATAAAAGGACCTTGCACATAGCAGTGTGTGGGAGGATGTGTCCCTGGACAGCACCCACAGCAGCCTCTGTGTTAAATGTCAGCAATAAGGAAGAGGCCGTTCACTCTAAGTAGATGCTTGCCTCCTTCCACTGTAGCTAGTTATGAATTTTTCCCTTTATTTCTGCAGAACCTGAACTCTTGAGATAAGGACTATGTCTCACTCCCATTATCCTATGAATATGATTTCTCCCCTCTAAAATTCATGTTGTAATTGAGTCTCCTATATGAGGATGAAAATCCAACTATGGTGTTTAGAGATGGGACTTTGGGGAAGTGATTAGCACACATATCTGTGTACTTTCTGTCTCTTGCCATGTGATGTCCCGCACCACCTTGGGACTGTGCTAGCAAGAAGACGATCACTAGATGTGACCTGTTGACCTTGCACCTCTAGGACCTAGAGCCAAAAGAAGCCTCTTTCCAATTAAGACTTAACCAGTAGGTCATACTGTGTTATTAGCAACAGAAAATGGACTAAGGCAGAATGGGACAATGGATAATTGTTAAAGGAATTGAGCAGAAACAACTGGCATCTTCTAAAATGACCTTGTCTTCCTTTCCATGTTTTCCCTTGAAACTAGTCTTACTGCCATCTCAAACCTTGAATGGTGGAAGTTATAGGCTCACACCCTGCTTCCTGAGTGCTAAGTTTTATTTATTAATGTTAATCAAATATGCTAAATCTGCCAATGTGCATGTTGAAACTAAAATGTGATCCAGCAGTGAATTTTTGGTGCCATATTTTTCTGTCTTTTAAATACCTTTATCTCTAGAGCTCTGTTTTATCTCTGTCTCTTGCATTCCCCTGTTCCCTCTTTGTGCAGTGTCATCTTGTCTTTTGCTTCCATTTCTTCTGATTTACTCCCTTTGTGGGGGGCTGTCATTGCTTCAGCATTTAGTGATTGATAATAATATCTTATTCATGCACTATAATTGCTGTGTCAAGACAGCAGGCACAGCAGGCTGCCACAGTTTTAACACTGAGGAAAGAGCAGATTTGCTGTGTGCTGATTAATTGGTGAGGTTTGCCAAAATGAGGATGTGATGACTATCTCTCCAAAATTGTCACTTTTTCTCACATAAACACAGAATTACTAACCATATACTAAAACACTCATTCAGTATGATCAAAGTAGATCTTTTTATAACTTTTCAAGATAACATTATTTAGTTTTTACCAAGTTCTTTTAAATAAAGGAGAGGGAATAATATTATTTTTTCTTCTTGGTAGGTGCTAAGGAGTCAGTTCCAACTCATAGCAACCCTGTGTACAATCTGGCTCTATGCCAGGCACATGATCTTTTTTATATTTAAGCCTATTGTTGCAACTACTGTGTCAATCCATCTAGTTGAGGCTCTTCCTTTTTTTCCTTGACCTGCCACTGTCCCAAACATGATGTCCTTCTCCAGAGATTGGTCCCTCTTGACATGTCCAAAATATGTAAAATGCAGTCTAGCCATCCTTGCTTCCAAGGAGCACTCTGGTTTCCCTTCTTCTAGGACAGCTGTATTGGTAGTTTTGGCAGTCTATGGTATATTCAGTATTCATCTTTAGCACCATAATTCAAAAGCATGGATTCTTCTGTCTCTCTTATTCCATGTCCAGCTTTCACAAGAATGTGATGCAGTTGAAAATACCATGGCATGAGTCAGGTGCACCTTTGTCTTCAATGTGACATCTTTACTTTCCAACAGTTTAAAGAGGTCTTTTGCAACAGCTTTTCTCAATGCAGTTTGTCTTTTGATTTCTTGACTGCACCTTCTGTGGGTGTTCATTGAAGAACCAAGTAAAGCAAAATCTTGGACAACCTCTATCTTTTCTCCCTTTATCATGAAATTGCCTACTACTCACTCAGTTGTAAGGATTTTTGTTTTCTTGATGTTGAAGCACAGTCCATAGTAAAGGCTTTGTTCAAGTCATAAATAATTCAATTATCTTTCTCAAAGTCACTGTGAAGAATTTACTGATGACATAATTAGAATTGTATATTTTTCCATTAAGCCAATTTCAGTTTATGTACCCCCAATACACACATATGCATATATTAATTGATGTAAATATTAATATAGCGATAATTCATAATTATTTATCTTGAATAGTAGTATAAAAGCTTGTCAATAACAATACTTAGTGTGGAGTTTTGTTGAGCATGTGCAAGTACTCCATTCCATTAGACAGTGAGTCTCTAAGACAGATATTTTTGAGTGAAGCAATTGCCTTTGGGGCCCTCAACAGAGTTGTTCCATTAGCAAAAATGAAGCATGAAACTGTAACTGTCATCTTGTTGCACTTACAGTTTGGGCTAAAGTTTGAACACCCTAAGATACTGTTTGGATTATAGGTGGTCAGACTACATATTTTAACCTAAGGGAAACTTGTTAAGTGCCTTCAAGTCAGGTCCGACTCATAGCAACCCTCATAGGGTTTTCAATGGCTGAGTGTTTCTGGATTGCTTCGGGAGTGGATTGCCATTTCCTTCTGTTTTATGTTTTGCTGAAGATTGAACCAAGGCCTCAGGGGTATACAGCAGCACTCTCTAAGGGAAACTTGTTGTTGTTAGGTGCCATCGAGTCGGTATCTGACTCATAGCGACCCTCATAGGGTTTTCAATGGCTGACTGTTTTGGGATTGCCTTGGGAGTAGATTGCCAGGCCCTTCTCCCATAAGGGAAACTTATTTGTGTCTAAATATACATTAAGAAGTTTGAATAGGACTTGAATGGTAGGCCAGCAAGATGTCAATAATATGTCTTTGCTTTGAATTTACATAACTAAAAAATATTTTGGGTGCTTGAAACTCTGCTTTATAGCTGGAAGGAATTTTAGGAAATTGACCAAGAATAAGTAACAGCTCTTAGAAATCCAGACAAGCTTAGGTCTGGATTGCATGTGGTGTGCATATTTCCTAAAATAAGAACAAAGCAATGAGATTAGGAAGATGAACAGGATGACCTCTTGAAGATCCTCCCATGTCTATTCATCTAAGAAAATCTCTCTTTAGTAATGCCACAGATAAGTTCGCATGTGGCACATGGGTTTAAAGGTTTCTGCAGTTGGGTGGGTTTTATAGTCTATCCTGAGAGTATCTTAAGGTAACAAGAAAGAATGCAAAGCCTTCAGTAGCTGCTAATCTCTAGGTTTCCAGAACTTAAAACTAAGGGAATTAGAGGAAACTCACCACCTTGATGGAAATAAAAGTTCATTTACCTTACCCTGAACTAAACCAGTAGGTGCTTAATCTCCCTAATAACACCAAAATTAGCAATGTGGTGAACTAAAAGTTGGTTCAGAAGTCCCCCAGAAATTCTGCCTTAAATTGTGTTGGCTACAAAATTCCTTCATTGCTGAATCTGAACTTCAATCAAAAGTATACCCTTGTCAAAAAAGATTTGCCATCTTGTTTCTGAAGTATTATTGGCAGGATTATAAAAAATCGTATTTGGGTATGTATGTCTCCTGTTATTAGGCTAGCACACCACTCTTTTTGGGGAAGGGAAATACAAATTTTAACCTTTCAAGAAATGTAAGGTTTGATTGTCTTCACAATCATGATTGAGAGATTATTTTATAAAGAATACTTTTTTCACATATCTACAGCCATACAACACTGGCAGCCATTCCTGTCTGATTTGGGAAGCTAAGCAGGGTCAGGCCTGATTAGTCCTTGGATGAGTGACCACCTGGGAATACAGGAGGCTAGGGCGATAAACTTGGGACAGAAGAAGAATGTGACAATCTACTCCCAAAAGCAATCCCAAAACAACTAGTCATTTAAAACACTATGATGGTCTCTATGAGTCCAACACAACTTGATGGCACCCAACAACAACATAAGCTAGGGAGAAGGACCTGGCAGCCCACTCCCAAAACAATCAGCCATTGAAAAACCTATGAATAGCAGAGACCCACTAACAATCATGCCAGGCATGGCATAGTGTTGAGGAGTGTTTTGTTCTGTCTACATAGGGTCACTATGAGTCAGGCATGACTCAAAATCACTATATAACAACAACAACAACAACAACAACAACAACAACAACAACAACTTTTTCCACATGGAAAAAATTGTATAGTTTTGAAAGAATCTACAAAAACATCTAGTCAAAATTTGATATGTTGTATTTATGGAACTAGGCCTTAAAGAGATGACATCACTCTCTTATATGATTCAAAAAAAATGGTAGTCTCCAGATTTCACTGAGTGTATATTTTTCCTGTGACTTTATGAGACAATTAAGCTAATAGTGCAATGATATCACAAAATAATGACTTCCAGTAAATAATGTGAGAGGCCAGAAACTTTCTAAGGACTTTCCAATTGAGACAATTATGTTTTCAAAGCTTTCCTCTAAGAACTTGCATGAGATAGAATTACATGTGGAAGGAAGCAGTGTAATAAGAGGCGTTGAGGAAAATTAGTCTGGAAATAATCAGTGAGAATTCTGATTCCTGACCATTATAAAATATTTAATAGCTCTAAGAATACATGGTATTTTTTATTGAGACATAATATTTATACATCTTTATTGGTAAATTGTCTGTAACATAGCACCCTAGCATCTGATCCTGCCCAATCTGGGAAGCTAAGCCTGGTCAGCTTGGTTAGTCCTTGAATGGGAGACCGCGTGGGAGTACCAGGTGCTGCATGCTAGAAGGACCTGGTAATCCACTCCTGAAACAATCAGCCATTGAAACCCTGTGAATAGCAGAGAAGCACTGACATAGTACGGAGCATGGCACAGTGTCAGGGAATGTTTTGTTCTATTGCAGCTATTAGTCGAACACAACTCAACAGCACCTAACAACAACATTGGTAGATTATGGGAATCTAATATAGATTTGCAATATGTAATGATCAAAACATGATAATAAGCATTCCAATCTTTTCAAACATTAATCATTTTTATGTGTTGAGAATCTCATACTCTTCTTGTCATCTTGAAATGTACCGTAGATTGTTTTATCCTATAGTTACTCCGTGTGCTATGGGAAAACCAGAAGTAATACTTTCACTCTGTTTTGGTGCCCCTTACTGAACTTCTTTCCTTACCTTTTCCTTACTGCTCTTCCAAATTTCTAGTGACCACTATTCTAGTCTGTTCTTCTATGAGATTGACTTATTAGCTTAATCAAAGGAATAAGAACATGTGGTATTTGTTTTCCTGTATCTGGCTTATTTCACTTAACATAATGATCTTCAGTTCTATCCATGTTGCTGCAAATGAAAGAATTTCTTTCTTATAGCTGAATAGCAATCTGTTGTGTATGCGTGTGTGTGTATGTGTATATATATAATATATATGTTTATACATTATATATATTATGTATATACATATATATATATAATTTAAAAAAAACAGCCACTGACAGGCATCTTGATTGATTGTATATTTTAGCTATTGTGAATAGTGCTGCAATAAACACGGGAGAGTAAATGTCTTTTGGGTGTAATGATTTCATTTCCTTTGGATATTAACCAAGGAGTAGAATTGCTGGATCATATGGTAGTTCTATATGTTCTGTATTTTTTCTTTTTGTGAGGACTCACCCTTCTATAATTATTATACAACTTTACATCCCCACCAATGGTGTTTAAATGTTCTTCTTTCTCCGCATCTTCACCAGCATGTGTTATGTTTTTGGTTTTTTGATGATAGCCATTCTAATTGATGGGAGATGATATCTCATGTTAGTTTTGATTTGCATTTCCCTGAAGGCTAGTGAGACGAGCACGTTTTCATGTACTTGTTGTCCATTTGAATATCTTCATCTGAAAAGGGTCTGTTTAGTTCTTTAGCCCATTTTTTAAATTGGACTTTTTTGATGTTTAGCTTTTTAAGTTTTTTATACATTCTGAATATCAATATCTTGTCAGATGAATAGTTTGCAAATATTCTCTCCCATTCTGTAAGTTGCCTCTTTATTCTGTTGATTATTTCCTTTGTTGTGCAGAAAGATCTTAGTCTGATATAATTACATTTGTCTATTTTTTTTTGTCTATGCCTTTGATGTCCTATGTAAAAAGTCAAGTGTTTTCCCTATGTTTTCTTATAGTAATTTCAGAAATTCAGGTTTAACATGCAAGTATTTGGTCCACTTTTAGTTGATTTTTATCTACAGTGAGAGGAAGAAATCTAATTTCATTTGTCTACATATATGTAACCAATTTTGCTAGAACTATTTAGTGAAGAGACTCTTTTCTCCATGTTCTTGGTGCCTTTGACAAAAATAGTTGGCTTTATGGACATCAATTAATTTCTGAGTTCTCTACTCTGTGTCATTGACCTATGTGTCTGTTTTTGTGCCACTACAATGCTGTTTTGGGAGACGGATCAAGCAACCCACTCCCAAAAATCAATCTGCCATCGAAAACCCTATGAACAGCAGAGAAGCACTGACAACAGTGTTTCACCTGTTGCACACAGGGTCGCTATGAGTCGGACACCAACTCGATGGCATCTAACAACAACAACAACAATGCTGTTTTAGTTACTATAGCTTTGTAGCATCTTTTGAAGTCAGATTTGGTAATGGCTCCATCATTTTGTTTTGCTCAAGATAGCTTTGGCTATTTTGGGTCTTTTGTGGTTCCAGATGAATTTTAGGACTGCTTTTTTTCTGTTTCTATGAAGCAAAATTTGTGAATTTTGATGGTACTTGCACTGCATCTATGTATCACTTTAGGTAATAGGGTATTTTAGCAATATTGATCCTCTGATAGATGATATAGGCTATCTTTCCATGTGCGTGCATGGGGCGTGCCCTTATAATTCCTTCTGTGAGTGTATTATAATTTTTATTGTAGAGATTTATTACTTTGATTATATTCATTCCTAAATATTTTTGTAGCTATTGTGAATGGTATTGCTTTCTTAATTTCTTTTTCGTCAGCTTCATCATTGACATAAAAAGTACAATTGTATTTTGTATGACAATTTGGTATCCTGCAACTTACTGAATTTGTTTAAAAGTTCTAATAAGTTTTCGATGGGGTATTTAGGTTTATCTATGTAATAAATCATGTAATTGGAAAATGTGTATAATGTAACTTCTTCTTTTTTAATTTGGATGCTCTTTATTTCTTTCTCTTGTCTAATTGCTCTTGCTAATACTTCCAGTACTTAACTAAATAAGGGTGATGACAGTGAACATATTTATCTTTTTCCTAATCTTAGAGGAAACACTCCCAGCTTTTCTCCATTCAATATGCTATTGGCTGTGAATTTTTATATATAGCCTTTAGTATTTTCAGTATGCTCCTTCTATACCTAATTTGTTGAGAGATTTTTTTTATTATATAGAGATATTGAATCTTATTGAATGCCTTTCCTGCATCTATTGAAATGATCCTATGGTCTTTGGCCTTTGTTCTGTTGATGTGTTGTACCATGTTTATTGATTTTCATATGTTGAACCATCCTTGAGATGAATCTCACTGACCATAGTGTCTGATCTTTTTGATCTGCTATTGAATACTTTTTGCTTGTATTTTATTGAGAAATTCTGTACCTGTGTTCATCACAGGTATGAGTCTCTATATAGTTTTCTATCTTTCCATTTTTATTCTATTTCTGCTTTGTTATCAGTGCAATGCTGGCCTCATAAAGAGCTTGGCAGAGTTCCTTCCATTTCAAATTCTTTGGACAGTTAAGGAATTGGAATTGTTATTTAACTGTCTTGTGGAATTCAGCAGGGAAAATCATTAGGTCCTGGACATTTTTTTAGATGGGAGATTTTTAACTATGGCTTTCATCCTTTGACTCATGTAGATGTGTTGTGTTTCATTTTGTGTGTCATAGGTCCTTATGTCGATGTCTGTACTTCTGACATGACATTCATTTTTTCCAATTTTACAAGGTACACTTTGTAGGAAAAGATTACTTAGGTGGGATGTAGGATGGATGTCAGTGGGTTAGATCCTTTGGACTTTGTTATAGGGAAGCTCACAAGCATGGTCTCTGCATTATTTGTTCTTTTTTGATTGATGTCAGAAAAGCCTGTGAATGACTCAATACTTTAGATTACAGAATTTCATGGAGATAATCATATGGCTTTGCAGTGGATATGAACTCCCAAAGCTGTTTGTCATTAGGCTCTACAAGGTCAATCCCTGATGACATTGGCATTTATGGTAGTAGCTGCCACAATTTCAAAAGTGTGGGATGTGGACTGTTCCCCAGTCTTTCTGGGAATGCAAAGGTGATGCCAAGGTTTATACTCCTGGCAGTCAATATCTTTAAACCACCAAGTGTGAAGGAGACCTTTCCCAGGACTCTCAGTATAAACTTGGGAGACACCTGAGCCAGAAACACTAGCAGCCACAGTTGAGGAGCCCCAGATTGTAATAGGGCCTTTCCCAGGCCCTACAGGATGATCACAGGTGATACTGGGTTCTGGGAAACTGGTAACTATGGTCTTGAGGCTTTGGACTACAAAGGGGAACTTTCTTCATCCCATGGGGCAATTACAGTGGGTGGCTGGGCTTGGAGCACTGTTACCTTCTTTCATAGAGGTGTGTGACCCACCTGGGTCAAGGCACATACCTTCTTTAGGGCCCAGAACATAAACACAGTGCTATCAGGGACTTCGGCACCAGTAGGTATGGTCCAAAGTCCATGGGCTATCAAGGAGCAAGGCCTTAGATTTTCTGAGGCAGGTACAGCTAACATTTGGATTTGTGGCACTAGTATCCACAATTCTGAAGGGGTAGGACATGGGACAGACCTTTGCTAGGTCCTGTAGGTTGGTTACAGGTGGTTCTGGGGCTTCTGACTTTGGTATCTTTGTTCCTGGAGCCATAGGGAATGGGTTGGAATGTCTGTAGATCACCCAGGGCAAACTCTGGTGGGGACTAGCTTTGTATCAATGACATTGACAGTCTTTGGGATGAAGAACATTGGTTCCCTAGTCCCTAGGGACAAGAATTAGTGATGTCAAGGCTTTCTTTCACCAAAGCTGCAGTCTGAAGGCTGTGGGTGCAGGAGGAGGGCTTGCCTAGTTTCTGTCAGGTGAGTGTAGGTATTGGTGGGCATTTGGCCACTGGTAACAATGCTTCTACAGCTACAAGGGTTGACCGGGAGCTTTCCCCATTCCCAGTAGACAGGAGCAGGTGAAGGCAGGAGTTTCTGACAGCGTCTATGTTGCTGACTCCACAGGTTCTTATGCTCTCTGTTGGCAGAATCCAACAGAGGCACAGGAACGTGTCTTTATTTTTATGCTTGAGCCAAAGGGAGGCAGCACATGATAACAAAAATCCAAGCCTTACTCAAACAAAAGAAAAAGTTACACAGCTTTTATAGCATCTATGGAGTAGGCAGGGCATAGTCTTCTGTATGCCATCACATGTAGTAGTCTTAGGCTCTTGCACTCCTGCACTGGGGACTTTCATGCAACCTGCATGCAGCATTACCATTTTAGGTCTTCAAACCAGGCTATAATTTTTATCATGCTAATAATAAGGCAAAGGTTTTTACAGAGTATTTTAGTGACAATTTTATGCATGCATTTGCTCCTTACCTTGTGATATTTGTGCCTTATCATCGTGGAAGATTCCCAATTTGACTTTGGAGCAAGGCCGATCATTACTTCATCTTAGTGGGTTTGATTTTAATTTTAGAATAGCCATTGATGTTCCAGGTAAGTTGCTGACCACTCTTTTATTTCCTGCTCCAGGTATTGCCTCTGGCTTCTTGGTGTCTTCACTAACCATAGCCTTTGAAGGCTGAGCTGGTTTCTCAACTTCCCATCTCATGGTGTCCTATCTTAACTTTACAACTGTGAACGTTGGTCTACTTTTTAACTCCCAGTTTCCTGGTATGTTCCTTAAACCCACAAGCCTGAGGACTGCCTTAGTTATCTCAGCAATGGCTGAGTTGTGTGCTAAGGAGGAGAACTTCCATAATTCCTGCTAGGCAAGCAAGCAGGACTTGGGTTTGTGGCTACTGAAGCCACTGGTCTTGAAACTGCAGGAAGCTGAGGGTAGGAGGGCTGTCTTTGGCCCAAAGAGGTGCACACCAGCCCAAAGCTTCCAATGGGATTGAGGTTTGTGCTGTTGGCCCTTATGCCAAGATAATGTCTAGTGGCAGCTGTTGTAGTAGTCTGAGTTCTGGGAGTTGATGGAGTTTTAACAAGTAATTCTCTGGACCAGAGAAATGATTTTTGGACTAGTCAGCTCTGTAAACTGAACTTAAAGCTTATCAGTGCCATGGAATTCTCCTGCAGGCAGGACTGTGCATCTGCTGTCATGATCAGTTCATCTGCCGAGAGGCACCTTTGTGCCATCATCACCTTAAAAATACATTCTTTGAAAAGTGTAGTGAGTCTGGGTAAAGCCATTTGATGACCCTTAAATTCACCCGTGGAAATTCACAAGATCAAGAGGCATATATTCTTTGTAGGCGAAGGCTTTTCTGTATTTGTCAGGTTAAATCTGAGGCTGCTATGGTTTAAATTAGCTAATGAACACAAAATTAACCAGGGCCCAAAGCACTGCTAAATCTATCTCTGTAATTTGGCTTTTTTTCCCCTCTAGTGTGTTTTATCAAACATGTGACTATTCTCCTAAGGAAAATGAAACTCGAATCTCCTTATTGATATCTGAACTGATTTTAATCAACAGTGGAGGGTCTGATTACTTTAGAATTTTCCAGGTGGAATGAAAGTGTCTGATCTTTAAAGGGAAGTAAGTGCTCTTGATGCCATCTTCAACTCCAAGCAAATTTAATTTAAGGGGTTAATAGCACAAAAGATTGACAAGCCCTCTGTGGAAGTGGCAGTGGTCCTTTGAGATGAGAACAAGAACATTGGTCCTCTCAAAGCACTGGAGTGATGATGAGAGGCCTGAGTGTCCTTACATGTCATTAATATGAAAAGCAAAGTATTCACGCTGAATTTGCAGTGTCCTTACCGTGACAAATTTATAACCTCTCACAGGTTAATAGCACAGCTGCCAAAAGTGCTTCTGTGTCTACACATAAAAGCTTTACAAATGAAACAGATGTTTTATTGATTTAACCTGTGATAATACTTATTTGTTCCCCATCTTTATTTATTAGCTCTTTACTGAATCAAGCAATTAAATCACTTTTATTTTGCTGAGAAATGATTGGTTGTAAAAAGTTTTTTTCTTTTCTCCTTTTTCATAAACACGGTAAATTAATTTTTTTAAAAAAAATTGGTATTTATACAAACTCAAAATGGCAAGGAGAGAAAGCCAATGGTACTAAGCCACTTTGCGATGCAGATCGCTTAACTCACCCACCCTTGCGAATTGCTAATCACTTTGCAAAATTTGCAATGTATAGTTTAACTTCAACTACATGACTGTTTCCTTTATAGGATGTGCTGGGCATTAACAAAACATTCTTTATAAAAAAAGAATTGCTAGTCAGTAAATATGTTATTGTTAGCTGCTGTCAAGTTGGTATCCGACTCATGGCAACCCTACATACAACAGGTGAAACACTATTGTGCTTCTCTGCTACTCATAGGGTTCTCAATGGCTTATTGTTTTTTGGGAGTTGGTTGCTGGGTCCTTCTCCCAAGCCTATAACACATGGTGTTCCTACTCGGTCGACTATCCAAGTACTAACTAGGCCAGACCCTGCTTAATTTCCGAGATCTGACAGGATTTGACACCACAGTGGTATGCGCAGGCCTGTCAACAAATACATATTTATCTTTTTAAATCATTTGTTGCAATATGCAATAATGGTAATAGATGAAAGTTGCTCATTTTAAATTTCCTTTCTTGATCATGAAAAGATAGCTTAGATCTTACCTGAAAAACCTGGTGTTTTTCCACCTGGTTTTCGTATCTAATGTATGGGGTGGGACTAATTGATAGATTATACATCTCTTGTGAATCGTTGGACCAGGGAAAGTTATTTATCTTCTCTGATTTCTAAACTTTCTCTATGTGCATATTAAGTGGTGTAATGTATCTGCTTCACAAGTTTTGACATGTATAACTTTGAATATACAATATAAAACTTTCCCAAGCCCAAACTGCTATATAAATGTTCAATTATGCTGTTGTTGTTTTTAGGTGCCGTTGAGTCATGTCCGACTCATAGTGACCCTTATAGGGTTTTCAATGGCTGATTGTTTCAGGATTGCTTTGGGAGTGGATTGCCAGGTCCTTCTCCCATTTTTGCAGTGCTGGGAATCAAACTCGGGACCTCAGACTGCAGAGCGGTGCTCTAGCAACTGAGCTAAATCCCAGCCCAAATACATATGTTCATGTCTGTTGTTGTTGTTGTTAGGTGCCGTCGAGTTTGAGTCCGACTCATAGTGACCCTCATAGGGTTTTCAATGGCTTATTGTTTCGGGATTGCCTTGGGAGTGGGTTGCCACTTCCTTCTCCCATTTTTGCGATGCTGGGAATCGAACTCGGGACCTCAGAGACTGCAGAGCAGCGCTCTACCGAGCTAAATCCCAGATAGGGGCCAGGAGAAGGAAGTGGCAACCCACTCCCAAGGCAATCCCAAAACAATCTGCCATTGAAAACCCTATGGGGGTCGCTATGAGTCGGACAAGACTCGAGGACACCTAACAACAACAATCAATTATTTTAGCACTGACTAAAATGCCCGAGGGGCTGGGATTTAGCTCAGTTGGTAGAGCACTGCGCTGCAGTCTCTGAGGTCCTGAGTTCAATTCCCAGCACTGCAAAAATGGGAGAAGGGCCTGGCAATCCACTCCCAAGGCAATCCCAAAGCACTCAGCCATTGAAAACCCTATGAGGGTCACTATGAGTCGGATACCGACTCGACGGCACCTAACAACAACAACAAAATGCCCGAGATACATTACTCTTGTTCTTGACGATCTATTCTCACTTACTTTGTAAGAAATTCCAGATAGATATTCACTGAACATTGCTCTTGATTAAACATTTGTGCAAATACATTTCCTGGTACTGGTTTTCATTTTTATTTTTGTGGTATTTGGGGGTTGAACCCAGGGCTTCACCCATATTTTGCAAGTGTTCTACCACCAGGCTACACCCCCTGCCCATTTTTTACTTTTTATTTTGAGGCCAGGTCTCACTATATTACATAAGCTGCCTCTGGCCTTGACATTGCAATCCTCCTACCCCCATCCCCCAAGTCATTGGGATTACAGGTGTGTGCCATGGTGCCCAGTTGTATTGCTATTTTTGATCTGCAGGGTCTAGGCACTTGTGGTTAAATTTAATTTTCTTAAAAAGTATCTTGCATCTTGAACATTGGAATTATTCTTTAGAGAAACTGGTTCCTTTTGAGAATAATTTCAGGACAGTCATCACGGTTCTTAGGTAAGTTGCTGCCAGCTGTTTCATTACATGCCTCACATATTTCCTTCATAAACAAGGTACCCAACAAGGTCTGAATAATTTACTAAGGGAGAATAGATGCCTGTAGTGAAGAAGAATTGGGATAAGATTGGACCCTGCACTGCTGGCTGAGTGGAAAGGGCCTCTGCTTGACTGTGGGAGGGGTCAGCCAGAAATAGCCCCTAGAGGGCTTCCCACAACTGAGCTTATCAAGGAGGACATATTTCCAGAAAACCAAATGGGTAAACCCAGTTTACAGCATATTCTCAGAGAAGACCCTCTCTTGCCAGTTCCTTGCCTTTGGATACTTTTCTTATAAGCTAAGGAAATCACCATGTTGTTGTTAGGTGCCATCAAGTTGAGTCTGACACATAGCACCCTATGTACAGCAGATCGAAACACTTCCCAATTCTGTGCCAGGCACACAATCGTATGTTTAAGCCCATTGTCGCAGATACTATGTCAATCCATCTGGGGGAAGGTTTTCCTTTTTTTTGTTGACCTGCTACTCTCCCAAACATAATGTCTTTTTTCAGGGATTGATCTCTCCTGGCTACATTTCCAAAATTACCATAGTCTATTTAAAATAAAATATTCTTTGATTTATTCCAAATCTAGCCTTCAATCTGTCATCTGCTGCTGCACACTCAAGGGGCCATGGACGTGGAGTTCTACCAGCCTCTTACTGAGTCCTACAGATGTTTACTAGATGGGTTTCTCAGAATATAGAAGCATGTAATTAATATATGTCTTCAGATTTGGGGCTTCAGTTTCATTCCATGAATAAAGGAAAAGTCTTCTTCATCCTGCCATATTTGGTATAAAAGATTTAGAAGAACCCATTTGTTATGCTACTTTTCTGTATATGCTGAAGACAAAATTATTTTCTGTACCTGAACTAGATTTTAAACTTGAAAGCAGATCTTGAGGAACCCAGGCTGCCCTTTGTGGTCCTGCCAGCTGGACCACAATCTTACTTCTATCATGTCAGATTTGAATAGCAAACACAGGTTGAATGCATGATGGTCATAAAGGCTCTACATCAAAATCCCAAATGTGCCATAGGTTGGCAGGATGTATAGCTTATTACTTGTTGAGGTTTCAAATGTCCTCAATTTAACCAGAATGTTTTCCCACTGTTAGTCTTAAGACTGCCTTAACAATACTTTGCTATGTGAACTGATAGGACAGATCAGCCATGCTGCTCATTGCTGTATCCTCTGGGGATTCTGGGAGATGAAGAGTGGCTTAAATTCCCTGGGTAGAGTACATCATAATGATACTGTCATTTATTGAGCATTGATCAAGCATCACACACTATTTTTTTTAAACTGTATCCCCTTGAGTCCTCTTATTAAACCTTTACTATAGAAATGGTTGTTATTCTCATTTTTCAGAGGAGGCAACTAAAGCACAGAAATGTTAGAATGCTTTCCTAAGGCCACACAGCTTGAAAGTGGCAGAGGTGGGGATTGATGGTAGGCAGTCAATTCCAGAATGTGCTCTAATCTTAACCACTGTTGCATTTGCCATAGGAATTTGTGAGTAGCTGTCTTTGACTAGATATCTTTGGCCCCACCTCTTTCTGGAGAAATGTTCTCTTAGCTGCTCAAATTACTAAAATATAGATTTGAACTCTACCAAAACAAGTTTTGAAATCTCTTTGCTTTCACACTATAAACCTTTTTGTAGTTACTAAATCATTTTTGCTCCCCATCCAGTGAATGAAAACTAGGGCATGTAGTATAATCACATTAGTGAGTAGTTTTATTCATCTTCTAGGCCCCGGGGGAAGCAAAGGAGATTAAAACAAAGAGATGTCCTTCCACACAGGTAGCCACTGACAGAGCAGGGACTAGAATTCAGGACTTTTCTACTATGAGTTGCTCAGCAGTGCAGTTGTTCATTTATTGGGAACAAATTCATTGTCTGCTATGAGCTGGGCTCTACATCAGGACACAGACATAAAATAGATATGCTGTTTTATAGTTGAGGCCATATGTGAAGTAAGTGCAAAACCACATTGTGTTACGATATTGGTGCTGCGTGAGACATAAAAGATGGCACATTCTACTCAGCTTGTAGTATAAGACAGAAAATGCCTCACAGAGGCAATATCTGAGCTATATTTCTAAGTAAAAGTTAGCCAGGCTGGAAAAACGGAAAAGATGGGAATATTAGGAAGACTGCCACATACAAAGACACGGGGTGCGTTTGGGTAATTGCAAGCATTTGAAAAATAAATTACAAACTCTGCATTTTGTTAACATTCATTTTATAAAATACCTAAAAAGAACAGATAAAGTACTTGAGGTTACATCATAACCAGAATTGAAAAAGAAAGAATGAATAAAATATAAATTAATTGGACACATAACTATTTTGCCACATTAGACAAGTTTATAAAAGACATTTAAAAACAATAAAATAGTAATTGAGAAGAAAACCCTTCACTCTATTGCTGTCTTTTCTGGAAACTTCCTAGAAGCACTAAAACTCCAGGTTAATAGGCAGTACCTGTATTTTTACTTAAACTGTAATTTGCTTCCAAATTTGTCAGTTCATGGGAAACATTTTTTTTTTAAATCAGATTAGATAATTCAGTGCAAACTAAAGCTTCAAGTTGAAAATTCGAGAGGAAGAGTAATGTCCAAAGTGTAAGAAATGCTCCTGGAACTGAAAATTAAAAAGTTCACATTATGAAGAAATCTTTGCAAGTGTTCTTGCTGTGTGACATACTGAGTTAATAAACAGGGCCTTCAAGGTCATCATTAGGGCTCCATTACTAAGACTCTGCAATGTGGGTGAGAAGAAATAGATGGGGAAGGGCTAAGGGCTGTATGTATGGACGGAAGGGCAAGTTAAACATAAAATGCTTTGATTCAATTCTAGAAAATTTGGCTGTGAAATATTACATATCAAGAAGTGAAAAAAAAAAAAAAAAAAAAAAAAAACCAGCCCCAGTCCCCCCTAAAGGAGAAAAATATACTCCAGAAAACAAACAAAAAAAAAAAAACAGATTCTAGAAACACATTTACTGGAATATCACTGAGGATAAGTCTCTTCTATGCCCAGAATAGCCTGCAGCTGTAGCCCTGTGGCATCCGATCCTGTCAGATCTTGGAAGCTAAGCAGGGTCAGGCCTGGTTAGTACTTGGATGGGAGACCGCCTGGGAACACCAGGTGCTGTAGGTTTGAGATGGACCCAGCAACCCACTCCCAAAAATCAATCTGCCATTGCAAACCCTATGAACAGCAGAGAAGCACTGACAATAGTGTTTCACCTGTTGTACGCAGGGTTGCTATGAGTCGGATACTGACTTGATGGCACCTAACAACAACAACAGCAGCATTCCCAGAATATACTTGGGGGCAGGGGTTAATAATGGCCATGATCGGCTCTGATCTTATGGATTATATTAAGTACTAGTTCAAAAATAATCATGTTACCAAATCTTGAGAAATAGGAGGAATGTCTTTTTGGATCGCAGTGAACAACATGTGGATAATTTCCAAGCACTAACAAGTATTCACTTTTTTAATGAAAAAAAATTTTGGTTTAATTATTTTCTCAAACAATTCTTTTTGAGTGTAATGTCATAGGTAATGGGTAGCTATAAGTTTTCATGACTGTTTAATTGAAAGTTTCCCTCTTTCCATTGCATTCTGTGTGACTTGATTCACTGTTGCTAATGACAAAACTAACTGCCACTGCTACTGAGTACAAGATGCAGATTTTGGTGGAGGCTAGAAAACAGTTTGCAAAAGTTTTTTGTTTTGTTTCTGTTTTATCTCAGATCCAAATTTACTATATTGTCAAGTCTTTCTTTTTAATTCTCACTAAAAATTTTCACATTATTTGATAACTGAATGAGGATGTGCTGTTTCTTAACATTTCTATTCTACATCCTTAATCTATTAAGAATGTTGTAACAATGTTATCACAATGAAGTGGCAACTTTTGGCTTTTTTACTGTACCTATCATCAAGTCATAAAAAGGACAATATATACAGTGCTATTCCAATATGACATCAGAAACTGATAAAATAAGTAAAAAATCATGATATAACATGGAGTTCATCAATCAACAAGGAACCAATGAAATTTTTAAAAGTATAAAAAACTGTATTCATACTGACTCACAGGAAGAGCATTTAAGGCAAATTAAAAACTTTCCTCTAGGACTTAATCAGCTCAGAATAGCCTGAACCAATTCATATAGGAGCACAAACTACGCAAGGCCCGTGTGTGTTCAAGTAACATCTCATCCCTGGCAGCCAGACTGTAAAGAAAACCATGGATCACTTTGCAAAGGAATGTATTAGCTCGCCTCCCAGGGTCAACCTGGCTGTCTGCATGAGGCTTGTACAACATTAATTTCATCAGATCTATTAGATGTTCTGTCATGTCTTTTCAAGTCCTGATGAGAGACTCACTTTCTGTTGTATCGTTTTTACATCACAGTGGGAGTGAAGTTAAGAAAGGGCTGGTAGAAACGTGTGCAACCCCACAATTAAGTCCGTATTTAGAAAACTATTTGTGGCTTCAAACAATTGACAAAGATATAGTTTTCTTTCATTTCTCCACTGACTTGTTAGGAATGAAAGCAAACTGCTAAAAAGTTCTGAAGCTTTGATGGAAACTTCACAGGCTTTATCCATTGGAGACTTTTGCCATCAAAAATGCATATAAAAATAATAAAACATGCTGGAATCAGCTTGTGAGAGTTTGTGCTATAAAAACACCTGCCTAACAGTGCCAAGCACATTGAGATGCTCAATAAATATCTGTAGATTTATTAAAGTAATAACATGGTTTCTGAAGAACCACCCACCATTCTGCAAATAAGCCAAAATTGTATTAGCTTCTTTCTCTTGATTGGATGGAGCAATGTGGAGCAATGAATAAGAAAATCTACAAATGAGATACGAACCTTAGTTTGACTGGAGAGAGAAAATTCCTAAGTACTTTAAAAAAACCATGTCACAATACCATTGGCATTTAACAGTGCATCAAAGATTTAATATTTCTGTTGCAATATGAAGTGGATCCCACAGTAGATTCTACCTGTTAGGAACCAGGAAGTAATTATTCAAATAGGACATGGATTCTATTTCATGGTTGGAAAGGTACATCCATGATTTAATGTGAGGTTTATTAATACATTTCAGGGAGATGGCCCTCTTTTTCAGCATGCCTAAAAGTAAGGCAGGCATAAATATCAGGGGACCTCATTATATTACTTTAGTAAGGCATTGTCTTGTGCAAGTGTTTCTCCCCACATCTGCAGTAGTTGCTTTCTAATATTTTAGAGTTTTACAGCATCATGGTGCCCCTGGGATGATAAAGATGGAGAATACAGGAAATTAAAGGTTACAAAACTTAAACTAACAAAGGAAGCTCCTCTATATTATGTAAAAAACCCCTTCTAAAAGGCAGTTTGTTGACAAATAAATGCTTTATACATTCAGGTTCTCCCCATCTCTCAACAGTGATGATTTCCAAAGAAAAGACTCAGTAGTGAAGACCACACACTTTTTTTTTTTTTTTGCATTAGTTTGATACATTGAAAGTCAGAACCTTTATATTATCTTATAAATGGGAGAAATGGAATTGGACCTGGGGACTGGGGATGGGATGAGGATGGGGAGATCAAAATGAGGAGGTGGTTTTGCTGTGGATGTGGACAGCAAAGGAGGTGATGGGAGACGTTACAGCAGACCTGACCACGCTATGAAGGGTCCGTGGAGAACGCAGTCCAGGTATCAAAAACAAACACAAACTGCAACTTCGCCAACATGTAAACAAGGAAAAGCATTTCACAGATTCAAAGTTCAAGGGAAGTAAATGTCTTTAAATTATTTTGTCAGTTCAACCCTGATTTAAAAGTATGGCTAGCAAAAACAAGGAAGCCGCAGTGTCGACATCCTGAGCGAGCAGCAGTCGAATCGGAAGCTGCCCTCCTGGCCTCCCTTCCCAAGATGCTAAGTGAGGAGGAGACGCCTTTGCCCTTGAATCCCATGTTAATCCTCTCTTTTCCATACTCCTGGAATATTTGCCAACGGCTTTACATTTTGGTGTTTACAGTCCTGGCTATAGATTTAGACGCGGGGAGACTGGAGGAGGGAAGGCAAATTCTCGGAGGATGCTCCGGGCCACTTCGACATTATTCTGGGCTATCTCTAAGGCTCTCTTTACCTCTTCAAAGGCATAACCTTCTCCCATGAGTTTGGCAATTTTTGCATCAACATTTTCCAATGCTGCTTCAGGCCCATGGGGCTTTCTGTGGTGAATTTCTGGTGCAGTCCTGCGGGGTCGTGGTTTGGGGGGTCTGGCTGGTGCTTGTGAACCATCTGTGTAGATTGTTAGAGAGAGATCATTGGAACAGTGAGATAAAAAAGATGACATTATAATAGTATCATATCATTGTTTTATGTTAAAATACTATTCAGTATCAGCTCACTAAATACTTTTTCTTACCTTTATAAATAAATGTACATATTTTCCCTCCTACTGTGAGATAGATTATTATTATTTCCATGTTAAAAATTAGAAAGTTGAGGTAGAATGTGTCTGCAGTTTAACTGAGAAATTAGCTCATTTAATTCCTGAGTACATGTTTCATTCTTCAAGCCATAGGAATGTAGTAAATAAAGGGAAAGTAGATAAAGGGAAAGTAGTAGATAAAGGGAAAAAAAATCAAAACCAATATCTAAAGGAGGAAGCCTTCACTCTGTTGAGCCACACAGTTTATCTTTCTCAGCTATGGCATAGGTTGTGGCTATCCCCAGAGGAATAGTCTTGGAAGGGCTCTTCTCAAGGGAGTGCTATCTTCATAAGATCCTGGATACCATGGCAGAATAGCCCCAAATGTACTCCATTCCTGTGTCACAGCAGAATTTTGAGGAGTGTGCTTTGTAAGGTCTCTTTCTACCTGATTTTTAAAGTTAATAATGCTGTGCTTTACTGATGCCGAGGGAAAGAAATAAAAAGGAAACAGCAGATGCTTTGACTGTATTAGTCAACAGATTGAATAGAATTAACATGGTGTTTTGCTCAAGCAATTTATCCAGACTTTATGAAATTTTGCATGAAGGAAAAGCAAACCTAGAGCAAACATCAGGAGTGGAGAACTGGGTTCTAGATCAGTCCCTTGATAATAGTTTCTTAAAGTGAAACCAATGACATCAATGCCCATAATTGAACAGTACTCTTATGGGGGAAAAAAAAATTAGAGGTCACTATCCAATACAGGACCCCAGGGCACAAGCTAGCTAAGCGGACAGGGCACTTTCATTGATATATCTATAGCATGTACTGTACTGTATTTCAAAGCCTAGAATAAAAACATTTAAATAACAGATGTCAGATTTATGCCATGAAACAGTCATGGATTTGAGACTATCTAGACAGTGATATTTACTTACTATCTTCCAAACCATTAACAAATGCCAAGTCATAAATCTAAGTACATGGCTAAGTGAATGGTGGAGTGAGGCTACCAGCCAAATGCCTCATGCCGACTGTTCCCCCTTTCCCTTGCTGCCTTGCCAGCTTCCTCTAAGCTGAAATTTTCAGTATCCAATATAAATTATAAAATTTATTTGGTATACATTATTTCATATTTTCTTTTTAAATCAAGAAAAGTATGCTATTTTTTCATGAGAAAGTAACTTCTAAAAAGGATCATTCTATTTACAATTCTGGCAATTTCAATATTACATACATAAAAGCCTCCAGGATTACACATTAAATGAGATTATAGACTTATTTTTAAATTTTCTTAGAGGAAAATGCCCAGTGTTTATAAATGGTGTAACTATAGATAATGCATAGTAAAGCATGCTTATATTAAAGAACATAAAATTTCTGGGTCTTGCTAAAATCTGTACTTTCTGCGTCTGTAATCAAACATATGGAATTATTATGGTCTGCTGAATTATAATTTTAGCATGTTTTGGGATTCCATTTATTTTAATAAGTATTATCACGCAGAGATGGACAATCAATTATACTTTGCTTCTAATCATCTTCAAAAATTATTCAAATTTTTAGCAAGTTATACTTTAATCAATTACCAAGAAATTAATACACTTAAATCATCTGTTGTGAAGTACTTTTAAGGTAAGAAAAGTACCTACTTAAATACAAGTCTAAATATCTTGTATTCCACTGGTAATTTTCTAAAAGATTTCTAATATTATTTTGTTTCTATACAAACTTCTGAGAAGGGTACATGAATGTCATGCACATATGAAAAAATATATATTCAAGGAAAGTAGGAAGGATACTATGGCAGCCAGGAGACATATCTAATAGTAAAATTGTCAATTTTTAAGATATAAATTTAATTTTAATAAATATGTACATTTTTGGCCTGGGTAGATACAGTCCATCTTTTTCAGTGCTATCAGCAGCAATTAAAAAAAAAAAAAAGAAAAGAAAAGAAAAGAAAAAGGCAAAAACCTGAGCCTTTTCCTCCACAAAGAAGAAATAATGTAATAGTTACATTTTGAGGTGACTGACCCTGGGAGAACAAAAAGTCATGAAGAAAGAATGTAGCACTGCATGACTCAGAGACCCTGGACAATAGCTTTGTAAGAGAAACAAACTACCCAGGCATCTGCCTTGCTCCTAGCTGGCTCCACATCTCCTAGAGTAGGAGTTACCTTTCATGGCCTAAGAGTGAGAGTCTCAGCACAATGTGGATGCTGGCGATCCAAGCTATTGGAAAGCTTCATAGTCCCCACAGGTTTGCAGCCCACTTATCTAAGTCATCTGAAATCTGTCCAGTAGCCTTACTTTGGAAAAGGATCTCACACCTCCTAGTGAAATGCCAGGGAGCTGCAGCCAGGTGCCAAAGTGAGAAGGAAGAAGGTAGCTATCATCTGAATTTGGGCTGCTCTTGGGGTCAGAAACCCCTGTAAATTCCCATCTCTGAGACCCTACAGAATTTCCACTGCATTGGCCTGTGAACTCAACTTGGCCTTGCAGAGTGACTCTGACTCAAGCCCACTCAGGGGTCTTCCTTGTAGGGGATGGGTGCTGTAACAGGAAGGACACCCAGGACTAAGAGAGCAGGGCACTTGCCCTCTGAAAACAGGGCCTGACTGGCCATGTGTGGACTCTTGCAAGTGCCAGGAATGACGGCAGATGGCCTTGTGGTTCCCAATCCCTCCCCCTATGATCTGGAGTTTTTTGCTGACAGGGCAGCGAGGGAACACCAAGGTTCCCACTCCTGCCCCTCCTACAGGGATGTGCCAAGGGACTCTGGCTCTAGCTGTCACCTTGCCCCCAGGCAGGCATGGCTGAGGGTGCCAAAGGCAATTCTGCCTAGCCCTGGCAGAGGTCCTGCTGGGAGGTGGGGGACATGACAACAGTAGCAAAACAGTTCCTGCTTCTACCAATACCTATAAGTCTACCACGGTTCACCCACATATACTTTCTGACCATGTATCACTGTCAGGACTGGGCGTGAGCACCACTGACGGGGTACTGTGGTTCGTACCACTGTTGCTTCCTGTTAGTGTCTGGGCCCTCTCCACTGACTGGGTGGAGGACGAGTACTTCAGACCATTTACCACTGCTGGTGCTGCCAATGCCAAGGCCTTTGTTAGCTGTAGAACTAGCAGTAACTGCCTGAGGAAACCCTCATCACCTGATAAGGGTCACCACTGCCATCTGAGAGGTAGCCACACAGTGACCACTCCACACTCACTGCTGTCCAAACCACACCTGCCTGACCTGCGAGAATGTCCTCATTCTTGTGTGGAACACAGAATCAGTAAGTCTCTCCAATTTTCACATGGCATATACTGTGCTCAAATTGACTAATAACACCCAAACAGGCTATAGTGGGACTGTACCATGGTGCCCAGCCAGAATTAAAGCGAACATTGAAAAACAAATTGATCCCAAAACATACCTTCATGAAAAATGTTGCTTACATTAGTAAGCCTTATTAAAGGCTACCTACCTCACAAAAGTGGAAGAGAGATCTGATTCACCATATGTGCAAATTTCAACACAGGAACAAAAGAAATTAAAAAAAAATAACAATGCCTTTAAAAAAACATCACTCTAGAAATAAATCTCAAAGAAATTGAAATACATGAAATGCCTGATAAAGAACTTAAAAGAATGATCACAAATTTCAATGAGATCCAAAAAGAATACAGGTAAACAGTTAAGTGTAATTAGGAAGACAATGTAAGGATATAAGTAAGAAATTGAACAAAGAGACTCTGAAAAAGAATCAAACAGACATCTTAGAAATGAAGAGGTCAATAAATGAAACAGAAAATACAGTTAAAAACTTCAACAGACTAAATCAAATGGAAGGACAAATGAGTGAATTTGAAGAAAGGTCTTTTAAAATAATCAATTCAAACAACAATAATGAAAAAAAGGAAAAGAAAAAAGAAAGTGTATTGAAATAACATCCATTTTGTATTTTTTTTTTGTGTGTGTATGTGTGAATAACCAAATGAGAGGAGAAAAATGTTATCAAAGACATAGAAAAACTATTTAATGAAATAATAGCAGAAAACTTCCTTAATGTTGAAAACTATGTGGACATCCATATAGTGGAGGAGGGTTATAGAACCCCAAATAGATATGACCAGAAAAGATCACCACACAGAATATTATAATCAAACTATCAAAAGTATATAACACAAAGAATTTTAAAATCTACAAGAGAAAAGCAGAAAGTTACATTTAAATATATTCCATTAGGATAATAGTGGATTTCTTAGCAGAAACTTTACAGACCAGGAGGAAGGGCATGGAGTGTTATATTCCAAATCTGAAAGAAAATAATACTAACCAGTTGACTATAATTAACAAGTCTGTCCTTCAGAAATGGAGAGAAAAAGGCCTTCCAAAATAAGTAAAAACTGAGGATTCATGACTGCCAGATCAGACTTACAAAAGATGCTTAAGGAAGTCCTAAATCCAAAAGTGCAAGAAAGATAACTACCATCATGAAAGCATGTGAAAGTATAAATCTCACTAGAGGAGCAGATACACAAAAAATACAACAGAAAAAAAATTATGAAAATAGTAAAGCTTTAGATCACAAAGATAAAAGAACAAAGGAAAAGAATACCCAAGACAAGAAGAAAATCAACAACAGAAGTCTTTACCTATGAATGACAACCTGGAATGCAAAACCAATTAAATTTTCCAATTAATAGATAAAGAGTAGCTGAATGGATTAAAACAAAAACAAAAGCATAAGACTCAACAATATGCTGCTTAAAGGAAACTCACTTCACCAGTACTGGCACAGACACACTGAAAGTAAAAGGATGGTTAAATAAGATTTCAAGGGAATGGAAACCTAAAAGGAGCAGGAATAGATGTACCTTAACAAAAGTAGACTGTAAAAAGAGACAAAGATCACTACATAATCAAGAGATTAATTCAACATGAAGATATAATGACTGTAAACCTATATGTACTCATATTGGAGCATCCAATTTTATTAAAAGAACACTATTAGAACTAAAGAGACAGCTTTCAATATAATAGTGATGGATTTCAACACTTTTACCAGTGGGTAGATGTAGAAAAAAAAATATAGAAATACCAGAGTTGAACTTTACTATAGATCACATGGACTTAACAGACATTTATAGAACATCCCATCTAAGAGCTAAAGAATATATATTCCTTCTTTCTTTCTTTCTTATTTATTTATTTATTTATTTATTTGCGGTACTGGGGTTTGAACTCAGGGCTTTGTGATTGCATGCTTTGCAAGGGCTGTACCCCTGAGCTGCACCCCCAGCCCATTTTTTTTTTTACTTTTTGAGACAGGGTCTCACTAAATTACACAGACTGCCTCTGGTCTCGAACTTGCGATCCTCCTGCTTCCGCCTCCGGAGCCACTAGAATTATAGGTGTGTGCCACCACGCCTGGCTAGAATATATATTCTTTTCATCAGCATATAGAACTTTCTTTAGAATAGACCATATATTAGTTGAGAAAACAAATATTAAATTCATACAGGATATGAAATATCGTGTATCTTTTCTGATCATAATGGAATAAAACTAGAAGTCAACAACAACAAAGATTTTGGAAAGTATACAAATTCATGGAAACTGAATACACTTTTGAATAAACAATGGATCTCTGAGGAAGTCAGAAGGGAAATTTTAAAAAATCTTAAATGAAAATGGAAACAGAATATACTAAAATTTGCAGGATGCAGCAAAAGCAATATCAAGTACGAACTGTATAGTAATGAGTATCCACATCAAAAAAACAGATTTCAAGTAAAAAAACCTAACAGTGAATCTCAAGGACTTAGAAAAGAACAAACTAAACCCAAAATTATGAGAAGGAAAGCAATAACAAAGATTAGAGCAGAAATAAATAAAGAGTAAAGAAGCAATACAAAAGACCAATGAAACACAGAGTCGAGTCTTTGAAAATACAAACAAAACAAACTTTTAGGTAAGGCTAACCAAGAAAAGTGGGAGAAAATGCAAATAAATGGGGTTAGAGATTGGAAAGGAGACATTACAATGAAAACTACAGAAATACAAAGAATCTTTAGGGATTACAATGTGCTATCAAATTGGAAAACCTAGAAGATATGGACAAATGTCTGGACACATACAACATGCCAAGACTGAACCATGAGAACATAAAATACTTGAATAGATCAATTTCAAGTAATGAGACTGAATCAGTAATAGTCTTCTAAAAAAGAAAAGTGCAGGACCTGATGGCTTCACTGTTGAATTTTATGGAACATTAAAGAACCAATGCTAATTTTTCTCAATGATTTGAAAGGGACAGATCCCTTCCAAATTCATTCTATGAATCAAGAAATACCCTGTTACCAAAACCACACAAGGACCCAAAAAGGAGTACCATAAACTAATATCCTTGATGAACACAGGTGCAAATATTTTCAACAAAGTATTATCAAATCAAGTTCAATACCACATCAAAAAGATCATTCACCATGATAAAAGGTGGTTTTACTCCAGACTCTCAAGGATGGTTCACCATAAACAAGTCAATAAACATCAACAGAATGAACAATAAAAATCATAATTATTTCAACAGATGCAGAAAAGGTCTTTAACAAAATATATAACTTCATGATAAAAGTAATTCCTGAAGGAATTCAGCATCAAAGGACTGCCCCTCAACATAATAAAAGTTATGTATGACAAAACTACAGCTGCCAACATATTGAATGGGGAAAAGTTGAAAATATTTCCTCAAGGATTACGAACAAGATCAAGGTGTCCACTATCACCATTTTTATTCAATACAGTACCATAAATTTTATCCAAACCATATAGATAAGAGAAACAAAGAAAAGCCATAAAAACAGGAAGAGAGGAGGAAGTCAAATTATCCCTATTTGCAGATTATATGATTCAGTAAAATAGGAGGATATAAAGTCAACACACAAAATTCAGTGGTTTTTCTATATACCAATAATGAATTTGATGAAAAACTCATAAAATCAATCTCATTCACAACAGCTACAAAAATTAATGAAATACTTAGAAATAAATTTGGCCAAGGAAATGAAAGCCCTCTACAATAAAAATTACAAAACATTATGAAAGAAACTGAAGATACCATAAAATGAAACAATATCCCATGTTCATGAATTAGAACAATTAATAGTGTTAAAATGTCCATACTACCCAAACCAATCTATAGATTCAGTACAATCTTCATCAAAACACCAATGGCTTTCATTATAGAACTGCTGTTGTTAGGTGCCATTGAGTCTGACTTGTAGGAACCCTATGTACAATAGAACAAAACACTACCAAGACTGCTGTGCCCAGCACTATGACAGTGTTTCTCTGCTATTCACAGGGTTTTCAATGCCTGATTGTTTGGAGTGTGGGCTACTAGGTCTTTCTCCCATTTTTTTGGGAGAAGAACCCAGGTCCTCAGAGAACACAGAGCAGCACTCTACCAACTGGGCTAAAGCCTAGCCCCAAAATTCGTATAGACGCATAAAGGACCCCAAATAGCCAAAACAATCTTTGCAGTACTGTAAATGTTCTGAAAAAGAATAAAGTTGGAGACATCACAACATATGATTTCAAGAGATACTACAGAGCCATAGTGACAAACACTGTACTGACATTGTACTGGGCATAGTGGCACATGCCTTTAATCCCAGCAATTTGGGAGGCTTTGGCAGAATCATCACCAGTTCAAGGTTAGAGGCAGCCTGAGCAATTCAGCAAGACTCTGTCTCAAAATAAAAAATAAAAATGGCAAGGGGTACAACTTAACGGTAGAGTACGTACCTATCATGTGCAAGACTGTGGGTTCAACCCATTAGTACTGTAAGACAACAAACAACAAAAATAAAACAAACAAGACAAAATAGATACATAGACCAATGGAACAGCATAGTGATCCCAGAAATAAGCCCATGCATCTACAGCCAGCTGATTCTCAACAAAGGCACCAAACCCATACTCTGAAAAAGGGCAGTCTCTTAAAAAAATGCTGCTGGGAAAATAGGATATCCACATATAGAAGATTGAAACTTGACCCCTATCTCTTACTCTGTACAAAAAAATTCAAAATGGATCAAAGACCCAAATGTAAGATCTGAAATTCTGAGACTACTAGAAAAAATGGGAAATATTTGAAAAGCAAAAGCATTTAACATGTTAGCTTTCTTCCACATAAATTTAGAATTCTTAAGAGGTTTAAAATACTATGACAGTGTTGTCAGCACATAAAAATGGACTATCATACAATAACTTACAATGACATTTATTAAAAATTCAACCACGTATAAGATATTTATGATACTGTTATGTTTTCTATGGTTAATTGTGGCAGAACTGACATTGGATATGATCTCAACTATGTGAAAATTTGCAAAGACAAACTTCACGAAGAAACATTCTAAGTCATGCATAGTGGTAGACTCCTCTAATCCCCGTGACTTGGGAGGTGAAGGCAGAGGGATCCACAGAGGCAACCTGTGTAACATAGCGAGACCTTGTCTCAAGATAAAAATTAAAAGGGGGAGGCAGCTAGGGTGCAGCTCAGTGGTAGAGTACTTGCAAAGTAATCGTAAAACCTTAGGTTCATCCCCCAGTACTGCAATAAAAGGAGAACTGCAAAATGGAAAGAGTGATCCTAAGTAATGAAGGGGCTTTCCTAAGCTCATGTGAAAAATGATCAGAACTTACGTTTTGAAATCTCTAGTACATTTTTACTATTTATAATACTTCCCCATTTGTTTGTTGTCACTACCATTCCTTCATTATTATCTTTATTGGATTTTATTATTAGGTATCTCTGAGCTCATTTTAGCAATAATTGTTATATGCATGTGTGATTTTTTTTCCTAACTTAATTTTTGCTTTGCTCTTGATGGGATGGCTTTTTAAATTTTTTTTTAAATTAAAAACATTTTAAATTTATTTTATTTTGTTTTTTGCACTACTTGGGGGTTGAACCAATGGTCTCGCGCTTGCATGCTCTGCAAGTGCTAGACCACTGAGGTATACCTACAGCCCGTTTTTTTTACTTTTTTTTTGAGATAGGATCTCGCCAAATTATGCAGATTGCCTCTGGTCTTTGGAATTTGCAATCCATCTGTGTTGAGCCACTGGGATTACAGGTGTGGGTCACCTTGCCCGGCTACTTTTAAAAAGGAAAATTTATTAAGAAAAGAATAAATGTGTGCATAACTTACCAGAAAAAAAACGATTTAAATTCTATCAGACTGATTCTTACTAGCTGTGGGATCTTGAGTAAATTACTAAAAACTTTTCTATATTTTCCATAAGATTAGTAATACCTACTTTGGAGCGATTGTGAGAAGTAAGATTATATCTGCATTGTATAGTAAAAGTATCTATATTTTCTATAACTATATATCCAACATATACATTATAATTATAAAATATATGCTACATAAAATCTAACATTTTATATGTATAGCTATAAAGATACAGACTTAATATAATCCACATATTTATATATCTAAAATACTAAGCAAAGAATCTAACCTATTGTGTTTAGTAAAGTGAAAAATTATTCTATAAAATAATAATGTACATATCTGACATGCCTCTAAAGTTCTTTAGTAAATACAAGTGACAATTCTTGGGATAGACATAAAAACTCTTAGATTACTGATTTTTCTAATGTTTGTAACAGTTAAGAATCAGAAGAAAAATACTATGAATTTAACTGACTAAGGAGTGAGCAAAATCTCAAACACATTATAATTCTGTTATTTTACTAGAAGTTGAATCAATTAACTATAGAACCCACTAATGCCATAAGGTTAAATTATTGCCATCGTAGATACACTGACTAATTATAAAAGGAAATGATTTAATTCACAGTTTTCACTAAATTACAAATAAATGGAAAATCTTCACATACATATATCCAGAAAATGGTTATAAAACACCTACATTAGTATTAATTAGATTTGTAGGGAAAACCACTCTAGATTCTGTGGTTTTAAAACTAAAGCCACATGTAAGAACTGTTTCATGCAGTTGAACCATGATAAAACTCAATAACATTGCAATTTCCTTTGTTGAAACAAAACAAAATATTAAAAATAATTTACCTTGAAACACTGTTTCACTAATGACAACACACTATACAATTCTAATCCTTGTATGAAATAACCATGATTTCTGATGGAGATCTTCACAAACGTAACAATGGAATGACGGTCCTAATGTAAAGTTCACTCAACAGTCCATCAATTTACCTTTAAACCAGTAAATGAAGGATTGGAGTTAATTCTTTTTGTAATGAGATAAGTCTTTATTTTGTTGGTAAATTTGGCAATAAGATCATTTAATAAAATTCACGTGAAGTTCTAGCATTGTATTTAGGTGTAATCTTGAACTGCCTTTTAAGTACTGGCAAGATGAAAATCTAGGTTAACGTTGCACCTCAGCACAAGCATTACAGAATTTGTAAAGAATTGAAATGTAGCTGATATGTATTATAAGGAGAGAAAAAGCAATCAAAAAATTTTAAAAATTTATACATAACTATCATAGATATGACTTACATGTGACTGATATAATCTAATGTAAAGAAATAAGACTTTTATCAAGAAATTGCTGTAATACAGGTATATGGGAACTCAGCACAAGCTGATAAAACTTAGTTTTCATTAACTATCTTTATGACCCATTCATTTGATTAAATATCAATTGCTACATTTAACAATGCCTTATATTTTTTTGGGGGGGGAATAAAATATTTGGAAGGCAACATGTACATACAGATATGAATGTATGCATAACCATTCTTTTTAGATAAAAAGAGGACAAGGAAGATAAATGAGTAAAACTATTTCTGAATTATTTAGAAATACTTTTCATAAAAAGCCTGTCCATGAATAAATTAATATCAATTACTTAGATATCTATGAAAGATAATAGGACTCTTATTTATAATGAGAAGAAATAATAATAGAATTCTTATTAGGGCATTTAAAAAGGACCTTAATAAAAATAAATTAGTTATTACAAAACAAGAGCTATTAAAATCCTGAAAGCACATACCATCCAATCTCAAGTTCTGAATGGAAAGACCTAATCCAGAAGGCAAGCTCAGTCTCTGCTGGTGTGAAATAAATTAGTACACAGTGATGTACCCCTGAGAGCTGCATGTGAACAAATATAAACTGGAAAGAAAGTTTTATTTCTGTGGTTTGACTGTTTATGAAGTTTAGGGAGGAGGCTGAAAAGTTGATGTTATAGGTAGCTGAGGCCTTCAGAGTAGTAATCAATACTTTTATCATTTAAGTAAAAACTACTTCAGAATTCTTGTAAATGGCTATTTGGGAGATTTCACAAAGGTTTATTCCTCAAAGTTCTTGAAATTTCTAGTGTAATGCTAATTGGATTTCATATCATTTGAAATCATTTATGTGAATGTTGTTCCTCTAGGCTCTACAACACCCACATTGTTGTTAGATGCCATCGAGTCAGGTCTGACTCATAATGACCCTGTGTACAGCAGATGAAATATTACCCGACACTGTGCCATGCCTGGCCCTACTGTCAGTGCTTCCTGCTATTCATAGGGTTTTCAATGGCTGATTGTTCTGGGAGTGGGTTGCCAGTTCCTTCTCCTAGGCCTACAGCACCTAGGTATTCCCAGGTGATCGCCCATCCAAGAACTAACCAGGCCCAACCCTGCTTAGCTTCTGAGGTCTGATGAGATCGGAGGCCAGGGTGGTACGGCTGTAGACCAACACTCACATATTATAGAGCAAACAGTAAAGAAGCTGTGAAAATAAAGTGTTTGGGCCACAACTCTTCCCATAAATTGAACGTTTCCTTTAATCTAGAATCAGTCATACTGACTATGTTATTTTGAATCAGTGATGGTACTTCTGTCAAGGCTGTATTTTAATGTTACTTCTTTAAAAGATTTGCTTCCTTATATTAGATGGGGGCTGTCAGATATTGTCTCTCCTTCATGATCTTTTGTCATCAAATTTATCCTTTTGCCTGGAAGTCTAGTCTACCCATGGATATGTGTGAAACCTCTGAGCAACTAGAAGTGACCTGGCAAGAGAACATGGTCTGTGTTTAAAAAGGTTAGTAAGATTTTCTGTGCTTCACTAAGTTACATACATGTACTGAAACTTTAAAAAACCATAGAGGGAATTCAGCATCTTTTATATATGACATCAGGTAAAAAGTACTATGCTGATAATTCTCAAAATAGCACATTATCTTGAGTCCATATTCACAGAATGTATGGTTATTAATAATGATAAATTTTCTGTGAGCTGAAGTTTGAATTTAAAAACAAAACCCAAAAATCCAGAAATTAGACAAAAATCTATATAGGAAAAACTTCTAAAAGTTTACAAGGCACAAAAATATTGCTCATAAAATATATGCATTCAGCTTAACACAGACATCAACTACTCTTCCATGCTTCTTTCCTCTTATCCATCAATCTACTCATGCACTCATTTATCCATCCATCTGCTAGCTACCCACCACTTATCTATCCATCCAACAAACATGTGCTGGGCATTCCTCTAGGCATTTTGGGATACATCAATGCTATGGGGTGAATGTGCCTGCCCCCTTCTGATGTTGAAACCTAATCCCCAATGTCACAGCAGTTGGAAGAGAGGCCTTTGCGAGGTGATTATGAAGTTGGAACTCTCATGAAAGGTATCAATATATTTATAAGAGACCTCAGACAATAAGGCAAATGCACCTTTCTTTGTCAATCCTGATCAATAAGCACTTTGAAAAAAATGAAGGAAGAATTTAAGAAAGTTAAGAACATGAGGGCTGTATTTACCTACATTGTCTTCACACTTGGAGTGAAATATAAGACTTTGTTTGGATTAAAAAGACCCAAATAAATAGAAAATAAGAGAGACCTCAAAGACAGAAAAAAAAAAAAAAGCATTAAGTGAATGAATAAATAATGAAATTTCAGGTAGTGATGGGTGCTATGAAGAAAAATAAAAGCAAATATAAAATGACTGCTGAAGATGTGGGAGCTATGTAAATGTGGTAGTCAGGGAAGGCCTCCTAACAAAGCGAAGAAGTGGCATTTCATTATTAATGGCATGTGTATGTCTGTTTTCACCAAGGTAGAATATGCTTTTGTATGATGGCTGCCAGTCGTGCACTGCACAATAACCACAAATAAGCTATGAGAATTAACAGCTTACTTAACAATAATGGTTTGTGGCTAGTATTAGTGCTAAAGAGATTTCTGCTTTAATGGAGAAATAAGAGAAAATGTACAGAGTGATTTCCGCCCTCACTGAATCTGATCAGAAAAAAACAGAAGTTAGAGAATGAATAAATCTTGAATCAAAGAAAGTGGCTTTATTCATCAATCAAAGATAATATAAAGCCTAAGTGTTTGTTTTCCCTGAGGCAAAATAAAATGCAAGGGTGACAAAAATAAACACTTTCTTAGGGAAGCTTTACTCAACAAATTATATAAAGAAAAAAAGGTACTCTGAAAAGCAAAAAGCACAATACAAACATAAGGTATTATCATTTCCGAGTATTAGCCAACTCACCAGAAGATGAAGGAAGCTGATCATAGTCCTGCGACATTCTGTTGGTTTTGACATTTTCTCCTGGCAATCTCCTAGCAGGAGGCAAAGGAACTTGTCCACTTGCTGGGTCAAAAAAGGGATCTTAAAAATAAAGATAATTTTGAAATTAAAGGGATGATCTCTGTTGACTAGCTGAAGAAAAAATTCTAAGAAATTTCTATAAAGTTTGCAGCTTTAAAAATAAATTAGAAAATAACTTCATGAACAATATTAACCACTTTCCACTCTGCCTGCATATTTTGTAATTTATTCATCACTTGCTCAAATATGCTTTTTCCATTTATGTCTGGATAATAAAGACTACAATTATTTATTTGTTACTTCTAGATCTCTTATTTATTTGCAAAATTGTTGATGATAAAATTCGCATCTAAATTTTAATTTTTATCCCAATCTAACCTTTACAATGAATGGATGCTATTGGAAAGTAAAAGTGGGAAAAAAGAGACACGGCTGAATTTTGTCTATAAGAGTATTATCAAATCACTTAATCACTTCAAGCATTGTTGTTGTTGTTAGGTGCCATCGAGTCAGTATCTGACTTATAACACCCTAAGTACAACAGGTGAAACACTATTGTCAGTGCTTCGCTGCTATTCATAGGGTTTTCAATGGCTGATTGTTTTGGAAGTGGGCTGCCAGGTCCTTCTCCCATCTGTACATATAAGGTGCTCATATTAATTGTACTATATTGGACATCCTCTTCTAAAAATCATTATTATTATCTCATTGAAGATTAAATTCAATTGCTAAAAACTGTGCCATTACTAACATTAAGGTTTGAATATACAGTACAGTGTGATTTTTTTTACCACTGTTTTAATTAAAGAGTTGAAATCTAAAATTGTAAAAAATATAAACTGTAGTTAAAATATTATCTCTGATATATTTTAATCACTAATAATTTATCTGGCTGTCAGTTCTATCTTGGATTCCTCTCTAATATTACTATATTTGTTAGGATCATCTCTGTGTGAAGCTACCATAAGTTCTTCTGAGAGCTAGAACTTATCTTGCTCATACTGTTTAAATCATATTTCCTAACTAAAATATGGTACCTGATAGGCTGCTTGGGAAATTGTTGTTGTTGTTAGGTGCCGTCGAGTCGGTATCCGACTCATAGCGACCCTCATAGGGTTTTCAATGGCTGAGTGCTTCGGGATTGCCTTGGGAGTGGATAGCTTGCACTTAATAAATATTTTATTTTTAACTACTAATAATAAATCCATGTAGATTTAGATTTTTCAAAAAACAAGGGGAAACTTGAATTGCTAACATAAGATTGCAAATATCAAAAAGACTAAATTTTATTTCATTGATTTAATTTGTATTTGAGTTTGACTTTAAGAATATATAAGAATCTGAGCTAGGCACCATGGCATATGTCTATAATCCCAGTGACTCAGGAAGCTGAGGCAGGAGGATCCTAGCTTTAAGACAAGAGGCAGCCTGTGCAATTTAGTGAGATTTTGTTTAAAAAAAAAAAACAAAAACCAAATAAATAAATAAGTAAAGGGGCTTCGGTGTGCAGTTCAGTAATAGAGTTTTTACTTAATCTGGACTGCACCCCCCCCAAAAAAAAAGCTTAAAATTTGCCTATTTTTATACTAACTTTTGAATACATAATATAAAGTAGGATTTAAAGCCATTGTTGTTGTTGTTAGGTGCTGTTGAGTCGAGTCCGACCCATAACCACCCTTATAGGGTTTTCAATGGCTGACTGTTTCGGGATTGCCTTGGGAGTGGGTTGCCACGTCCTTCTCCCATTTTGCAGTGCTGGGAACTGAACCCGGGACCTCAGAGAGTGCAGAGCAGCGCTCTACCAACTGAGCTAAATCCCAGCCCATTTAAAGCCATTAGTAATTATTACTTTGCTCACCATTTTTAGAATACAAAGACTATCAATAGCTTTGCTGAAGACTTTATGACTTGTTCATTAAGTTCAAGATTAAAATCATTCTCAGATTTTGAGTTTCAGTATTTGAAGAATCAATGAGCCAACCTCATTAATTTTGCTGAAATATTTTAGGAAGAAATGAGAAAATAAATTCTACGTGACAAATTTTGATCTTTGGGTTTGTTAAAGGAACCAAAGAACCACATATGATGGCTTCTGCATAAAATTTGAAATACCCTAAAGATTTAGATTTCAGTAGTCAATAAACTATAGCTTCTTAACACTCTATCCCTGATATAACATTAAACCAGAGGAAAGATTGTTTTTTATAATAAATGCATCTCTTTATTTCCCTAGAGGTAATTTACAGGTTTATCAGATATTCCTATGTTATTTCTAATCTATTTAAGGCTAAAATGTAAACTCTGGATACATTTCAACACTATAAATAAGACTACAAATTACACAGTTGTACCATGTTATTCCATTAAATTATTTTACATAAAAAGGTACAAGCTACACTAAAATATTACCGTAAATAGCAAAAATGTGATTCACTTCAATCACTACCTTGTTCTGCCTTGCCTCACACTAAGATTACTATTTGTTAGTTGTAGGGTAAACTGGGTTCCCTTTGGAAGTTATTACATTGGAAGCATTAATGCTTCAAAAGGAAAGGCTATATACAAAATGTTGCAGAGTATAATAGTTTTATAAACTGTACTCTGATGAGGAAATTTTGAAAAGCAATAAAGGTTTTCTAAAATTACTTCTTCAAAAACTAATTAAAGCCAGGCTTTGGTGGTGCATGCCTGTAATTTGAGTGGTTTGAGAGGCAGAGGTGGGAGGATTCCAAGTTCCAGGCTAGAGGCAGCCTGCTTAACTTAGCAAGATTTAAAAAAAAAAGGAGCGGGGAGGAGGCTAGGTTTATAGCCCAGTGGTAGCACACTTGTAAAGTATGTGCAAGATCCTAGATTCAACCCCCAAGTACCACAAAAAACCACAAGAATAGCAATGACAACAACAACAAAAATCCCTAAAGTTTAATATCCACAGTTAGGATTAAAACATAGATATTAAAAAATTTTTTAAAAAGCATAGCCAATGTATCATTTATATAGTTTTCAATATTTGAGAGATTAATACACACAATGGGGTCAATATGTTTTAAAGAACAAAGGTACTTCTGGCTCTGATTTACAGCATGGTAATGCAAAATTGAAAATTTAATACTTGTTTTAGATTTTATAAAAAAATGAAGATTGGTTTACTAACAAAAAAAGTAGTGAAAAATATGCATGAATCAAAATTATTTTGTATAAGAATATTTAATAACATGAATGATGCTAATGACATAGAAAATGGAAAAAGGTTATAAACAGCATGTGCTATGTGAAGTAAACTTTATATAAATATGAACTCATTCATGCATAGGCAAAAAAAGGAAGGAAACTTATCAATGATTATCTTTGGGAGATGGGAATATGGAATTTTTTTTCTCTATTGAAAATATTTCCAAAATCTATTCAAGTGTAGAAAAAGAAGCAAATAAACTTCAACAGTAAAAACAAAGGCATATTCCCTCTTTGTATATAATCTGGAGGCTTACTAGTTATCCCTCAAATTTTAAAATGATACATCAATGTAGAATCTAATTACTAGAAGTGATCTGAAGAGCGTTTTAGATTCTTCCCTCTTTGCTGCCTTAACTCTTTCACTCATGTTTATAGAACCTACAATACGTAGGTGATACAGGCACTGGGTGAAATCCTCCAGAGTTAAGAACTCACTAGCCCTAAAGGACAATAATTCTCAATAATTAAGAACATTTCTTTGTATGATAAGTGAAATTTTCATTCTCAATACTTCTTATTGGTCTTATTTTTATTTTCTCAGATGATATAAGAAAAATATCCTCCTTTCAAAGGTACTGTAATTAGGGGCAGTAATACATATTCAAAGTCTTCTCTGGGCTATACATGCTGAGTTCCTCTAATCCACTGGGGTTTCCTTTGGGTTGTATGAATTTCCTTTACTATTTTGATTGCATTTCTTTGGGAATACTTTAGGCCAGCATTTCTAAAATGTAAGCATCTTAAGCCCAAGGCTTATGAAAACACATATCACTGGGTACTTTCCCCTCATTTCCTGATTTAATAAAGTCCTGAATTTTCACTTTAAAGCAAATCCCCAGAAGATGCAGACACTGCTGATCTGGAGACCAGAGTTTGAAAACTGCTGCTCCTGACCTTTAATTCTTTAACACCTGAATACAGTGGTCTCTTGTGCAGACTGAGCACTGCAGAGGACTTGCCTTCTCTGACTTTAATTCTGTGACTATAACTCCTGGATAGCATGAGCTCCCTGGCTAGCTATATGAGAATAGTACATCGTAAAGGTTATAGTCAACTATAATCCCAAGTGCTGGGATTACAGGTTACACCATTTATCTTTAATAAACTCAATTTTGCTAGCTTTTCAAGTTGAACTGTGACTTTAAGATTGGATAAGAACTTCAAAAGAGATTCTAGATTAGAGAAACAGTGAAGGAAAGGTGAAGTATGTTATATATTTTGTGCGCTGCACAAAGACATGCAGTAAAGGGTATAACCACAACTTAAATACTGCCCTTTCTTTGTTCCTTAAATTCAGCCCCTTGCACAATGCTGCAGGAGGGGTGCCTATTTCAACCCCACCAGCACAAAGGAATGCTATTTTTTCTAATACAGAAAAAACCACACACATGCTAGCAGTTTCCTTGAGTCTGAAGATAGGAAATCATGACGCTTTTGTTGAGGACTCCTGGTTTTGCTAAGATATGAATGGCCTGTCGGCATTACTATTTTGCTAAAAGAAATCTTGTATGAATGTTCAAAATTGAAAACATTACAGAAGAACCAGAACTATGTCTCTGCCTTGCTTTTCCTCCTTGATCTTATGGGGGTCACGGGGTTCCTCTCCAGACACACAACCTGCCATTTGAAAATGGCAACTGTAGAGAAGTCAATGGGCTATAAGGCTCAAAAGCTGGACCTAACTCAATTATTTAGGGCACTGAGTGCTGGAATAAAGACATAGGTTTGATTAGTATTTAATATAATATGAAAATCTAACCTCTCTTTTTAAGACAAGTATCTTATGGCTTTAATTAGGGATAACTATTTCCTCAAGGAAACCAAATCTCAATAATACTTGTTGTTATTGTTGTTAGGTGCTGTCCAGTCGGTATCCGACTCATAGTGACCCTCATAGGGTTTTCAATGGCTGACTGTTTCAGGATTGCCTTGGGAGTGGATTGCCAGGCCCTTCTCCCATTTTTGCGGTGCTGGGAATTGAACTCTGGACCTTAGAGACTGCAGCGCAGCACTCTACCAACTGAGCTAAATCCCATCCCAAATGATTGTTGTTGTTGTTAGGTGCTGTCGAGTTGGTATCCCACTCATAGTGACCCTCATAGGGTTTTCAATGGCTGACTGTTTCGGGATTGCCTTGGGAGTGGATTGCCAGGTCCTTCTTCCATTTTTGCAGTGCTGGGAATTGAACTCAGAACCTCAGAGATTGCAGCGCAGTGCTCTACCAACTGAGCTAAATCCCAGCCCCAATAATACTTAGAAAACATTTATCACTGTACTGGATTAAGCTACCGTAGACTGGACAGTGGAAACAATGGCCGTGAAATGCTCACAGAGTTTAAATTGGGTAATCCCTTCTGTTTATATGTTAGGGTTCTAAAATTACCGACTTGAGCTTTAATTTACCAACTATGTTCTTTCATAAAGTTCAATTCTTAAAGAACGGTTGTCAAAAATCTTACACTGTATTTCTCTAGATATTATAATATATTAAATATTTCACAAAATATTCTTGAAATAGTCTCTTCTAGCTTTTGCAAAGCTTGACATTGAAAAAAGACTACTACACTGAGGCTTCTGTCACATCTATAAAATAAAAAGCATGAGGTTCAAAGAACATTTGGATAAATGTTATGTGAATTTAATATCTTTTGAGCAGACCGTCTTCTTCTTATGTTTGTATTGCCTGCCGCTGTACCATCCTGGCATCTGATCCCAACCAATCTTGGAAACTAAGCAGGGTCATGACTGGGTAGTACTTGGATGGGAGACTGTGACTGGGAAAACAAGGTGCTGCAGGTTGGAAGAAGAGCTGGCAGTCCACTCTCAAAAAACAATCAGCCACTGAAAAATCTATGAATAGCAGAGAAACACTGACAATAGTGCCTGGCATGGCACAGTATCGGGGAGTGTTTCATCTGCTGTGCTATGAATCAGACCCAACTCAATGGCACCTAACAACAATACAGTGCAAGAATGCAGTCAGAAATGATTTAGAATGTAACATCAGAAAAGTTTAAGATTTAGAATGTTTCATTCACCTAAAAAAATCAAGTTAACTAAAATCCATGTATAAAACAAAGATTTGAATAAGTGTAAATGAATAAAACAGCAAAATGTATCAGTGGTTTATAGTAACTACATGAATAAAAGCTTAAGCAAGGAGTTAAGATGCTTGCTGTTCAGTAACATCCAATTCATTACTTCCATGAGGGCAGGACCCCTACAATACAGTGGATGAAATGCAGAACAATCAGTAGACATTTACCATTGAAAACTCTTCTTTTTTTTTTCTTTTTGGTAGTACTTGCAGGTTGAACCTAGGTCCTTGCACATACTTGGCAAGTGCTCTACTACTGGGCTGCACTCCTAGGTCATTTTTACATTTTTATCTTGAGATAGGGTCTCACTGGTTATACAGGCTGCCTCTGGCCTTGAACCTGTGATTCTCCTGCCTTCCAACTCCCAAATTGCTGGGATTACAGATGTGAGCTAAGATATCCAGTGAAAAATATTTTTAAATTATACCTCTAGAAAGTGAAGCTGTTTATGTCATTCTATGATAACTTGTCCTACTAAATCTCTTCAAATTTTCTAAATTATCAAACAAAATGGGGGGGGGGGGACCTGAGAAAACTGAAAGCTAAAGGTAACTAATTGCCAGCCAGGGAAAATGGCAATGGTTAGGATGATTGGGATTTCCTAAGTTTTCATTGGGGCTGGGATTTGGCTCAGTGGGTAGAGCGCTGCGCTGCAGTCTCTGAGATTCCGAGTTCAATTCCCAGCACCGCAAAAATGGGAGAAAGGCCTGGCAATCCACTCCCAAGGCAATCCCGAAACAGTCAGCCGTTGAAAACCCTATGAGGGTCGCTATGAGTCGGATGCCGACTCGACGGCACCTAACAACAACAACAAGTTTTCATTCACTGAGGCATCTAGTGGCCAAAGGACAAGTTGAGCATTTTTAAAATGCTTTTCATGATTTACCTTATATGGAAACACATAGAATATGAATATATATATTTGTGTGTGTGTGTGTGTGTGTGTGTATTTTAATTGAGGAAGAGTCTCACTCTGTAGCCCAGGCTGGCCTGAAACTCACTGTGTGGCCCAGGCTGACCTAGATCTTGCAATCCTCCTGGGTCAGCCTCCCAAGGGATGGGATTACAGGTCCATAACACCATGCTTGGCTAGACAATGTTATATATATATATATATATATATTTTTTTAATTAATTAATTAATTAATTTGGCAGTACTGGGGATTGAACCCAGGGCCTCGTGCTTGGATGCTCTGCAAGTGCTGGACCACTGAGCTGCACCGCCAACCCATTTTTTTTTACTTTTTGAGACAGGGTCTCATTAAGTTACACAGATTGCCTCTGGTCTAGAACTTGAGATCCTCCTGCCTCTGCCTCCTGAGCCCCTGGGATGACAGGCGTGCACCACCGCACCCAGCAATGTGTACCCTATATTTTACCAAACCAACTCCAGGAGCAAAGATTTCAGAGCACAGATCATAGTATCACTAACAGGATACAACAGAAATGCTAATATGAGATCTAACATAACTGAATGTGCATAAATGCATTTTCTTTTTCCTGATAATTCTGACTAATGTTCACTTATGACTCATCTTTATTTCTACTTCTCACTTTAGAAGTTTAAAAGTACATTAATATAAAAATGTATTTGTTTTCCCTTGAAGACCAATAAATAATTTGAGTAGATATACTAAAATGTTAAAAACAGCAATCAAATAACGAAAAGGTGATATTCCATAAAAATTTATCTACTTGGCCAGGCACCATGGCACACACCTGTAATCCCAGTGACTAGGCAGAAGAATCACAAGTTAGAGGCTATAGGCAGACAGCAAAACTTAGTGTCTTAAATGATGTCTTAAAATAAAATAAAAATCTGTCTTAAAATAAAAACAAAAGTATATAATAATAAAGGGGCTGAGAGTGCAGTTGTGGTAAAGCAGTTGCTTAGCACATGCAAGGCCTTGGGTTCAAAACCCCTGCTGAGAAAACAAATAATCCATTCGTGTTATGATAATGCAATTTTGCCAAAATCTTAGGTTCTAAGTAAAATTATGACACTAATGCACAGCTTCTAAAATCTTAAATATCATTGGAAACAAATTACATTGGGAGCAGTGCCCAGAGAGCCTACAGTTTGTTCCCCTTTCTCTTAGCCCAATCACTTGTCACTCTGAAGGCATTATTTGCATTGGATGACCTCTCTAGCACTATAATTCCTAATTACTTTTGCTAACTTGTAATCATTTTTGGCATTAACTCAATCAATTGACAAACAAACCTATGGAACTGCTACTCTCACCACCCCAGAGTTTTCCTGCTAGGGTGGTATAGGCTCAGCAATCATTAACATGTATTTGATACTGTGATCTTAGAAATATTTTTGCTTTAAATGAAAAGTTTTCTTTGCCTCTTTCCCCTCCTACCTGAAGGAAGAAGGAACAGGTCCTGTCCTGAGGATGGGCGGCTACTAGAGCCGGGAGGTTTTGAATGTTCGATGAGACTATGCCTTGCAGGAGGTGGGGGAGGTGGCAGAGACGGGGGGAGGGCATCAAAAGCATCTTCACCTGCATTTAAAGAAAGCTCAATATCAACAGCAGAACTTCATTAATCAAAACAGACAGTATCAAGTAAAAGCAATGACTGATTTTTCTCTTTTAAAGAACTTCACTTATAGAGTTTATCCATCATTTCACTGGCCTTAATAATGGAGTTCAATTGTTTAGTGGGAATGTTTGGAGAAGAAACACACACATACACTCAAACAGGGCCATGAAAACTTTTTCCATCTCCCAGGTCTTTCTATAAAAGCAGCAGTATAGGTTATGAAACAGCTCATGGTTCCTTTGTAATCTTTATAATATAGGGCCCAAGAAATTTCAACTAAAATTTATTATCAGTGACAGCAGCAACACAGAATTCTCTATGCAACAAAAAGAGTTCACAGCCTCTAATTAAAAACTCACACTGTTGTTAGGTGCCCTCAAGTTGGGTCTGACTCACAGAGACCCTATGACGAAACATTCTCCAACACTGAGCCATGCCTGGTGTGATTGTCAGTGTTTCTCTGCTATTCATAGGGGTTTCAAAGGCAGAATGTTTTGGGAGTAGGTTGCTAGGTCCTTCTCCCTAGCTTACAGCACCTGGTGTTTGCAGGCAGTCTCCCATCCAAGGACTAACCAGGTGGACCCTGCTTAGCTTCTGAGATCAGATGGGAGCTGATGTCAGGGTGCTATGGCTACAGACAAATTCATACTATGCACATAGAATGTAATGCCACAGAACAGTTTTGATGATCCCATAAAATTTGTTCCACTGGACTTTAATTCATTTCAACTAATGTTCCAAACATTTGATTTTTTTGTGAAAATATACTGAAAATGCCCCTAGAGCCGAGGAATATGTTTATTATTTAGCTATCATATCTAAGCCTGCAGCCATACCACTATGGCATCCAATCCTGTCAGGTCCCGGAGGCTAAAAAGGGTTAGACCTGGTTAGTACTTGGATGGGAGACCATCTGGGAACACCAGGTGCTGTAAGCTTGGCAGAAGGACCCAGCAACCCATTCCCAAAAAATAACCAGCCATTGAAAACCCCATGGATAGTAGAGAAGCACTAACATAGCGTTTCGCTAGTTGTACCTAGGGTCACTATAAGTTGGACACGGACTTGACAGCACCTAACAACAACAACAAATTATATCTAAAGAACATTTTATTATAGATCTCCCTTTTTGGTCTAAGAAGTTAGTTATTTATATCCATATATTTTTCAGTTTTAATACATGTAGAATATTGCAGCATGGCTTTATGTCTACTTATTTTTCTCTTGCTACACCTTACTATTCTACTCACAGTTTCCCTTGATTCTTTAAAAAAAATAAAGTATTCAGCATATAGCCTTTTAAGCTATCTCAAACACTTTGTGAGTGAGGCAGGGTATACATAAACAACTACATATTCCAATAATAGAAATTCATATGTAGTTAAGTTGAATGACTTGAACATAAAGGCATTTTTTTAAAAAATGGTTTTACCATTCAAGCTTGCCTTACATAAATATGCAGAGTATTTTCTCTAATCATAGTAAGTACTTTTCTAATTTAAAATATCTGAAGATGTAAGAGAGAGAGTTTTGTTATCTTGCCAACCTTTAGCTACTGGTGATATCATCATATTCAAATATTTTCTCAGTCCCCAAATATTAGGTAGCATACATAGGCAATTGAGTGATATGAAGATCAAAACCATAAGGCTCTGATCAAGGAGCTTAGATTCTATGGAAGGAGCTAAAAAGTGTTTACAAATATGTATGAGTCACAGCTAAGCGTGTCTGATTGGTCCTGTAAAAGAAACATATGAGTTGGAAGAGAGAAGAAAGATGTAGACAAGGGGCATTTAGTCAAGTGCTAACAGGAAAACCTGGAATGTCAGTGGACTCAAAAACATTTACTCACAAAACACAAGGATAAGGCCTTGTATACTGAGTGAATAGTATGAACAAAGAATGTGATGCACAAGAAAAGCTAGAAGAAGGTTGAGGTTAAAAGAAGTTCATATTATCTACCAGTAGTAGCCACATATAGCAATTACACTCAAAATAACCATATCCAAATACATAGATCCTTGCCTACCAGCAGAAATTTCCACTGGACAGTGCTGATCTAGGGCATGAAGACTTGGGTACTAGCTTAGGAACCAGTGGAGAGATAAAATTAGTCGTAAGGAAGTTAGGAGGCTCTCGTATTAACATAGGTGAGAATAAATTCCTGAACTACAGACAGATTGGGAAGAAAACACTTTCCAATTATGAAATTCAAAACAAGGGTCAGTGGTGCTTGTGAGAAAATAGAAAGGTTCATTTCATATTTCTGGTGGGCTAACAGCCAATTCAGAAAAGCTTATAAATGGACTTTCATCTTATATTATGTTATGGTGACGTCCTATTGTAAAGCCATAAGGTGTGTGATTTTTAGCTGTCCTTAAATTAAGTAGAGAAACTTCCTACCTAGTATGAATGAATTTAACTGCAACACTGGCCAACTTCACCATACATACACACCTAAGTGTGCCGTCATATGTATACACATTAATGCACATTAGTGTTTCTTAGGAATAGCTGGAATTCCTTGAATTTGTTGTAGACGTAATGATTAGGATAAAACAGAATTTATTCTTAGTTTTCTATAAACAAATATATAATTCTCCATAATTGGCATAAGTGGGACTGGGTCATTTCATGCTGAAATAAAAGTTCATATTTACTAAGAATTATTACAATTAAAATCTCACTTAACACTTGAAATCATTACTTTAAAACTATTAGAACACAAGGGCAAAGGGAAATGAACAATGCTCTAGTGTCTTTGAGTTGTATCTAGTAGAGATAACTTGATAAAACCCGGACTGAAGGTCAGTTTTTATAACACCACTTTTATTTTTGTTGAAAAATTTACATAGTAGGAATACAAACAGAAACTACCTAGATCTATAGTTTCTGATTGTGAAAATATCACCTTAGTATCGTGGAAAATTTCAGAAACACAAAAATAATACAAAAACCACCTATTAATTTCACAACTTAAAACTATTTCAGATACCATTACTTTAGTCATCCATTTTGTTTTGTGGCATTGCTAGAGATTGCTAGCCCAGCACTCTGCCACTGAGTCCCAGCCCTTTACTTTCATCTAAATGCAGTAATGATCTCATGATTTTGGCAGCCAGCATCACCTGGAGAAACCACTCTAATTTCAGGCAAATTCATAACTAAGTCTGCATTATTATTAAACTCTTAATTCTAATAATGCAGATATGGAGAGAAAAGGTAGGGAGGGCTACTTTTTTTTTTTTTTTTTGTCATTTTTGTTAAGTTGCAACCTATTGGAGGGATGAGAAGGATCATAAGCAGAGGGTGTCCTGTGGAGTGAAGAACCATGCTTTAGATTGTCCTGAGTTGGAGACCTGCCAGGTGGTAATGGAACTGGATCAGAGGCTGAATCAAAACCATGTCCTGAAGAATAACACAAAACCTTAAGGTATTTTTAGTACAGGAATGGCATGAAATTGTGTCTTCGAATTATGACCATTAAGATGTAAGCTACAATGGAGAGTATATTCTATACATACCCTTTAAATAATTGTCTAACTCTGGGATGTTTGATTTCTTCAACTCTGAAGATGTACCATGTGTTCCATTCAATATACAATGACCATTATCACAAGACCTAAAGCAGAGATGACAGGGTAAGAATATCAGAATTTAAAAGTCCATTTAAAAGTCATTGGTGAGGGTACAGTAGAGGAAATTAGCCTCTCTGTTCACATAATAAAGTTTTAAAATAAATACATTGTCTTTTCTGGAAAAAGTAATGGTAATGATATTTATATACTCTTCGCATCCTGGCATCTGATCCCACCTGATCTCAGAAGCTAAGCAGGGTTGACCTGGTTAATCCTTGGATGAGAGACCACCTGGGAATACCAGGAGCTGCAGGTTAGGGAGAAGGACCAGGCAACCCACTCCCAAAACAATCTGCCATTGAAAACCCTACGAATAGCAGAGAAGTACTGACAATAGTGCGGGGCCTGGCAGTGTCAGGGAGTATTTCCTCTGTTGTACATAGGATTGCTATGAGTTGGACTTGACTCAATGGCACCTAACAACCACCACTACCTTATTTTAAAAATCAGAAGTAAATATCTTATAGATAACAGCCAGCCTGCCTCTCTCTCCCTCCCTCCCTCCCTCTCTCTCTCTCTCAAAACTAAAACTGAGAACTGCAAGGGCCACAAAAATTGTTGACACCCTAAGCTCACCTGTTAAATTAACATATGTCTTTGGAAGAGTTCAAGGATCCTGGTCAAATGTTTGAAATAAACTAGAAGTACATACCAAGGCAACGAATATATAACAGTTCCAATGACTACATTATTATCTTTTTTCTTTCTTTTCTTTCTTTCTTTCTTCTTTTTTTTTTTTTTTTTTTTTTTTTTTTTTTTTTTTTTTTTTTTTTTTTTTTTTTTTTTTTTTTTTTTTTTTTTGCGGTACTGGGGATTGAGCCCAGGGCCTTGCACTTGCATGCTTTCCAAGTGCTGGACCACTGAGCTGACCCTCAGCCCTTTTTTTTTTTTTTAACCTTTTTTGAGACAGGGTCTCGCTAAATTACACAGACTGCCTCTGGTCTCAAATTTGTGATCCTCTTGCCTTCACCTCCTGAGCTGCTGGAATTATAGGTGTGTGCCACCACGCCCAGCCTATTTATTTATTCTTATAATACCAGGGGTTGAACTCAGGATCTCACACATGTTAAGCAAGCACTCCAACACTGACTGAGCTGTACACCTAGACTATGTTTATTTATTATTTTGAGACAGCTTTGCTGCTTAGGTGCAGGTAGCCTCTGGCCTAGAACTTCTGATCCTCTTACTTCCACCTCCTGAGTGGCTGAGATCACAGGCAGGCACCAAGGTGCCTGCTCATTATTTGTTGATGGTATTAAATATTGTATTTTTCTTTCTATAACTTAAGCTTTCCTTATAATAAACTAGAGCCTAAAAAAGGAATGAAATTATTAAATTTTCAATAATTCCATTAAATTTCTGACAGGAATATTCAAAGACGTAGAGCCTGTAATACTATTTACCGTTGTGAACAAAACTTTGACTCTCTGACTTTAGCAAAGGCCTTAGATACACAAAAGTATGTTAATCTGGATGCCTCTAAAAGGTAATATTCACTAAGAAAGCATGTTTGTTGTTGGAGGTATTGATACTTTGGAATTATACCGTGAATGCAATGGCTGAAATTTGGACATGGGAAGACAGCAGTGGAATAGGAGATGTGGAGCATACTTTGCCTTTAGGACCTGCCTGTCTAACAATCGTTTTAACAGCTATAGAACAGGAAGTTTACATTTTATTTTTCTCTGCATTACTCTGGATTCTTAGAGAAAGGTAAACATACATATATAATGGATGAGATAGTGGATGTTTAAATACATAGTGCAAGAGTGCTTTATCTGAAATTTATTTCTTTGCTCTGTGGTGGCCACTTCTCTTAAAAGGGCTAGACATGGTTCATTTAAAAATAGTTATGGTGTATCGAATCTTCATAATAATGATGGATTTTTACTCAAACTGAAGTGAATTGCTCATTTACTGTTTTACATTCCCACATATTGACAATTTACTTCTCTTGATGTCCCAAAGAGGGCAAACGCAGGGAAAGGAAGCATTAAGCTGAAAGATGCGTTAGTGAGGATGTAAGAAGGTGCTTCTTCCATTAGCTTTCAAGAACAGATTAGATTAAAAAAGATTTACTCCAATTAATCTTAGGGATTATCAACATTTATTACTTCTCTATAACAGCTGAAAGATGGTAATGATGGTTATAACTCAAATTTACTTTCAGGATCCATGAGGCCTGCCAGCAAAATTCATCTACTATGACGTGAAAATTAAGTTGTACTCCTTGCTCTTCCAGCCATGAAAAAAACGAGACTCCCAAGGAGACCAAAAAAGCTCATCCTATTTTAGTTCTTAAAATTACTACACATTTGTAAGAGCCAAAGAGCAAAAGGAGCTGAACACTGCAAGAATATATTTGATGAGAAGGAATAATTTCTTCTTTAATATATCAGTAGATACTTTTTTTTAACATAAGTAATGGCCTCTCAGTTATTTCTTTGTCTTCTCAATGTTACTATTTTGTCAACAAATTTATTGAACACCAGCAACTAGGAAGAAGTATGTTGGCTCTTGCTTTGCAAAATGAAGCTTGGATTGTTACTAATCCTGTTTAATAATTCTGCAGAGTGCTGACAATTCTAACCAGTGTCACTTATTAACACAGATGTCCAGTTAAATTGAGGATTTGTGGCTCTTTTCCAAGTATTTCATTGTCTACCTCAGTGAGATATGTGAAGAAGGACATTAAAACACTTTTCTATCTTTTCATCTGAAAAGAAGAGAACACCCCACTCATGACATGCTTTCAGGTGACTGACTTGATCCTGAAGGAAACAGCACACTAAGTAAAGCCGGTGCATATGACTGAAGTGTTCAGTGGCTCTCCCATCCCTCAGTCACTCAAGAGACCCTGGATGACAGGGCCACCAAAAGTAGCTGAGCCCTAGTCCATGTGCCACACACAGTTCCAGGAATGTTATGCAGGGGAACATAAAAAGCTAGTTTTGATGTTGAGATTTAATGACTGAATATCATTGTAGGTAGGATGTAGCATAGTGACAGAGTGTTTGCCTAGCATCCACAAGGCTCTGGGTCTAATCCCCAGAACCACCAAAAAAAAAAAAAAAAAAAAAAAAAGTGTGTGTGTATTATTAGATTATAATTATCTACTTCAAATATATACATGATGCAGAGCCAAGCTTTTACTTAAAGGCAAACATTTCAATACAAACAACTCGTTATTAACAACTGTTAAATAGCCCAATGCGGCTGACACCTCAAAGACTAAGGATATCTCCATTAGAGCAACAATAACAAAAAAACAAAACCACTATGCCTTGCATTCTTATCTGATCTAAGGGAAGGCAAAACAGAAGAACTTGAGGGAAATACATTGAGGGAAATACATTTTTCATTGCTTTAAGATCTGAATAGAGATTGGCAGCATATCAAGAAGGACAATAAACACAAATTATACTACTCTCTAAATCATGAAGAAAAATCCTAGGGAAGGTTACTGTAACACCTTAGTGTTAGTTTTTGAGCACTAGTTTTTCTTCATGATATATGTGCTTAGAACCAATAAAATTCATTAAAATTGCTATTGAAAATGTATGAATTAATCACCATTATATATGATGTACAGCCACATTTTATTAGACTATAACTTTGATTTTTTTGGGGGAAGGAGGCAACAAAATATTCTAGACATTTAGTTTTCTCTGAAAGCAAGGCAGAAAATGATAAATATGAAGGAGAGGCTTTGAGCAGGAAATCAAGGCATTTTAACCAAACAGATATGATTCAACTGCATAAAAACAAACCCCACAAATGATAATGCAGATGTAAGATGGTACAAGGCTACCCGTATTCTTACCGAACAGGAGGCTTTACATTATGACAATGAGATGGTTGTGAATTCAGGGAAACAGGATGGGATGAAGGAATCTTGTATTCATCATCATCTTCCTCTACTGGGTCTCTTGTTTTCTCTGAAAGAGAATTTGCTAATGGACCAGTACACCTACCAAAGGAAAAAAAATCCAGTCTAGTTTAAGCACAATAAATATTTGGAACAGGAAAGTCTGATGTGACATACTCAAATCAAAGACACTGTGTTGCACTTACATCCATTTTTCAATTAAAGGGTAACTGAGCTGTTCTTATACCAAACATAAGTAGTAAGGCTTTGGAATCTTTTAAGACTTTCTTGATGTACCAAAAAATGTTATAATTTTAAGTGGCACATTAAGAAAAAACTAGTAACCTGTGAAATAAAATTCTTAAAGTTGTAAAAGAAAACATAATTATTCAAACCAAAGCTAACACAATTATTTTGTTCAAATTTAACTTAAATGGGTAAAGTAAGATGATAAAAATACATGTGCCGTAGTTTTATACACTAATGAAGTTTTTACAGAAGGGTCAAAACCTTTTGTGAATATTACCTATACTTTAAAAGATAAACTGTAAGTTAGTGAGACTTAAAAGGTAATCCAAATTATTAGCTTTTCCCCCAACAATGACTAGTACTTAAAAATGAATGGAATGATTAGAAACAGATAATAAGAGAACCCATTAAGTCCTTGATGTAGAGTACATTATTTTATGGCTTAAAATATCTAGCTAAAACCAAATTGTGGTGGTGCATGCCAGTAATCCCAGTGGCTTGGGAGGCAGAGGCAGGAGGATCACAAGTTTGAGAACAGAGGCAGTCTGTGTAACTTAGCAAGACCCTGTCTCAAAAAGTAAAAAATTGGGTTGGGGGTGCAGCTCAGTGGTCCAACACTTGCAAAGCATGCAAGTGCGAGGTCCTGGGTTCAATCCCAGTACCGCAAAAAAAAAAAAAAAAAAAAAAAAAAAAAAAAAAAAAAAAAAAAAAAAAAAACTTCCTAAGAAAAAGAGAATTAACAATTAACACCAGTAATACAATTACTTAATATTAAAATAAGTTTTCAAAAACTTTACTTATCCTTTTGGGTAGTAAATAAACAAACTGAAATAAACTCAGACAATCAAACAAAAACCTATTTTACAGTTGTCACTACTGGAATTTAACTTAACTCTCGCTAATGCCATATGTTATCTTTAAAAAAGAAAGAAAGAAAAAAAAGTGACTGCAATTTTGCAACACCTTCTGTAGAGGGAGCAAGAGGCCTTTGGTATATAAAGCCATAAACCTAAAAGAACTTTTTTCATTTTGATTTCTCTTCATCACAAGTTGAATATCCCTTATCCAAAATACATGGGATCAGAACTGTTTCCGATTTTGAATTTTTTCAAATTTTGGAATATTTGCATACACTTTACCAGTTAAGCATCCTTAACATAATGCTAACAACATTTTGGATTTGGAACATTCTGGATTTCAGAGTTTCAGATTAATGCCCAATCAATAGAATGGAAACAATTTTAGGAGCTTTTGTTTCTGAGCATTATAGGAAGATATTTTGAAAAACCTAAAGGTTTTCAAGTTTCAACCATACATCTAAGTTTCTAAGAAGGTTGGTGATCAAAGAAAAATTTAGGACTTTCCAAGCTTATTTTTATCTCTCTTTGAAGAAGATCTTTGAATTCTTGTTTGTTAGAGCTACCTTAGAATTTAAATGACAGTTAATAGCAACTTAAAGCACAATGCTACAATGAAAAATGGGCTGATGTCATAGCCCAGAGCACAAGCTAAGAGCCTTATTAATTAAGTAACCTAAGGGTTACACTCACTATAGGTAGGTACATGGGCTACAAAATGATGACTTGATGACTTGGCATTAGAACAGGCATTTTAACCACTACTTTTCCATAAATTCCTATAAATGTAGACATCAATTTAGTTAACCCAGGGACAAGAATGGTTTCTATCACCAAATGAAATGAGAACTTTACACAATTTTTCTATGTCCTACATATCTTCCTTTATAATGCATCCCTTTTTTCTATTGCAACTCAGATATATACTGCACAAAGGGAAATTTTTTTATCAAATATTCTCCAACCACATCAACATTAGAAATGTTCTAGTATCTGCCTATTACAAGTTACTCCCAATGATTTAATAGTTTCCAAAGAAGCACTTCACTGTGAGTCGAGAATGAACAATTTTTAAAATCACACCCATTGTGCTTAATTCTATATTTTGTCTTCAATTGTTAGAAAATTCTTGCCTGGGTAAATTTCACCCATTCTTTTGATGCAAATCAACTGATTATTTTTGAATAAAATAAACATAGCATATCTAATATTTTATGGAATTATAAGGGCTTACTAATAAAAGTACCTAATTACAGATGGTTAACATAGATGGGTTTTGATGACATATACAAGTGAAAAATATCAAGTAGTTTATATCTAAATATAGAAAAATTGCTTGTATGTCCGATTTGTCACCATTTTAATAAATTCTAAACTTAGATTTTATTTCTCCTGTTTTAAAAATAAACTTTCTATTTAATATTCTTTCAGATTAAAAATAAGCCAATTTAAAAGATTATCAATCCAGCACTTTTTATTCAATATTACATATTTTTATTAAAAAAGATCATTTCCAGTTCTGAAAGAAGATAATAAAACCAGTTTCTAATACAAAAGGAAACAAAACACAATGGTACAAATAAGATAAATAAACTTGTATATAAAATACCAAAGACAAATCTAAATTCAGGTAAAGAATCACAGTATTTGTAATTATATGTGCAATTTTTTCCCTCTACAAACTCAACAAGTATGCTCAATATTGCTTATGACTAAGTAATTGGGAAAGTAATTAAAATTAGAATTAGTATCTAATCATGTACATGTTACATTGGGCAGTACTGAAGAATTCTAACTTACGGGATATGGGATAATTTTAGTTATTAGTATAACTGCTAAATTTTTAGGAAATCTTTAGGATACTAGAAGAATAAAGTAGACCAAACCATATTTGGCTGGTTTCAAGTTAAAGATGCCAAGATATTATCCCACAATTTACATTGATTACTTCAATATTTTCTATTATCACCCTAAATTTTTATTGTGTTCTGCACCTTAAGTGTCATTCCTGAGTTAATATACTGGTAAGGCACAAGGTTATACTTTCAAAGATGCAAAGCTATCTTCCTCCTCATCTGTACATTCTATTAAATTCATTGTGCATTAGTTGTTTGAGTCTTCTGTGAGGCACATTCATTTTCTACATGTGCACACTGGAAGCACACCAAGAAATAGGTGAATTTTCAGGCTAGTATACAGGGTATTTTCTAATGCTATACTCAGTGATTTTTATATTTTGAAACTGAAGGCTCACAAATGCATTCCTCCAGAACATCCTATACTCCTGGTTCAAGGCATACAATCACAGAGTGACTTCCTGCATATCCCGTTAGCTTTAACCTTTCCAAATTATACCTCAAACATCACCCTTAATAAGTGGTTTTCTTTTCTCATCTGAGCAATTTCTGACACCTCAATTACTCCATCAACTTTCCCAGAAAAAAAGCAGAAACACTCATCTTTATTGTATATATAAGAAACTTCTATGAAACTGCCCACAAATTCACTGAATTTTTTTGAACCTTAATCTTTTCTATCAAGTATATGTTCATTCATTTATGTATTTTCTATACTATATTTTGCTGTATTTGTCTTAATTGCAAAATGCTTATGAGTAGACCTTGAGTCCACCAAGGCTTGACATGTTGTTGTTGTTGTTGTTGTTGTTGTTGTTAGGTGCCGTTAAGTCAGTATCCGACTCATAGCGACCCTCTGTACAACAGGGGAAACACTATTGTCAGTGATTCTCTGCTGTTCGTAGGGTTTTCAATGGCAGATTGGTTTTGGGGAGGGGTTGCCAGGTCCTTCTCCCAAGCCTACAGCTTCTGGTGTTCCCAGGCGGTCTCCCATCCAGGTACTAACCAGGCCTGACCCTGCTTAGCTTCCGAGATCTGATAGGATCAGATGCCACAGGGCTACAGCTGCAGGCAAGGCTTGACATAACATGCATATAATTGAGCACTTACAAGCTTTTAGATAGAAATAATGAGTGGTCATTAGAGAAATAAATGATAACCTGGTAAGGAAAAAAGAATCAATTGTCTGTTGAAACCTTTCATAGTTCAGAAAAGCATTTTAAATGTGATATATCATTTTTGTTTTCTACTTATAAAATTCTCTTTTCATTTAATAATATCTTAAGGTAAAGTTATAAAAATATGTTTTGTTAAACAGAATCTCAAGATTGTCATATTCATTAATTCATATTCCTTGTGCTATGCTATTTTCAGGGCTGGGGTTTAGCTCAGTTGGTAAAGTACCATGCTGCGCTTTCTGGGGACCTGGGTTTGATTACCAGCACCACAAAAATGGGAAAAGGATGTGGCAATTCACTCCCAAAATAATTCTGATACAATCAGCCACTGAAAACCCTATGAGGGTCACTATGAGTTGGACCCAGCTCCATGGTACCTAATAACAACATCAACATGCTATTTTAATCCTAACAAAGACCATGCCTAACTCAGACAAATAATAGCACAGAGAAAAAGCAAAATAAAATGATATTTGAAATGATTACTGAATATGTGCAACAAATAAGTCATTTCCTCAAAATATTATTGTTGTTGTTAGGTTCCCTTGAGTCATGTCTGACTCATAGCAACCCTCATAGTGTTTTCAATGGCTGAATGTTTTTGGGAATGGATTGCCACATCCTTCTCCCATCCCAAAATATCAGAGAGAGTTTTATAATACGCCAACTTTGAAGGTTATTCCATGCTATCAAGAAAAGGTAAGGTAGTATAACATAAAGCTTTAAAATAAGGTTTAATTGTAAGCAATTTTACAAACTTGCTTTTAAGCTGGAAAAACAGACCTGAAGTTGCTTTGCAGTTGTGTTCTGCCTGCATTCATACTTTGCACACAGATAACCTTGTGGTTTGCTCCCTTACTTGTTTTTGCTTCTATTTAAATATTACTCTTTAAGACAGGTCTTTCCTAAGGATCTCATCTAAAGTAAAAGTATCTGTCATTATTTAACCCTCTCCTTGCTTATTTTTCCTCCTAGCACTTACCACTAGTTGACAATACATAATAACAGTCACTGGTTTACTTTCAGTTCTCTTTATCTACAATATGTATGTATTTATTTATTGTGTGTAAATAAGAGGTTGAACCCACGGCTATGTGCATTTTAGGCAAGTGCTCTCCCATTGAGTTACCCTCCCAGTCGTTTTTACATTTTATTATGAGACAGGGTCTCGAACTGTGCAGGCTCCCTCTGGCCTTGAATCTGTCATCCTCCTGCCTCAGCCTCCCACGTGGCTGGGATTACAGGAATGGACCATATCATTTGGCTTAGATGATAGATTTCAAAGAGGACAAGGATTTTATCTGGTTCTCATTGAATCTCCAGCCAGTACAGTAACTCAATGAAAATAGGATAAATAGGTAAAATTTGGATTCTTTACTCATTGAACCTAAAACATACACATTATCTCCTTAAAAAACAGGCAACCATATTCAACAATACCACTTCCCATAGTAAAATATCATTTTAACAAAAATATCAGGTAAGTAATATGGGTTTATAGGTATTTGAAAGCCTATGATTAATATGTCAAAAGTACAAAAGGTCCATTTCTAAGTGGACAAGGCACAAGAAAATTTTGCCTAAAAAATAACATTCTTTAATAGCATTCTAGAACATCATCTTACCTGGAAGTAATTATTCTATTATTACTTATAATGTCTCTGTTTACTTGCCAGTGTAGTTCATCAAGTACGATAAATATATTTTAACTGCTTAGACTTTCAGTTAGTGTGGTAAAAATCATTTCAATATAAATATAATTTAGTAAATTATAATCATAGTTATATATCTATATATTATATATTTGCATATTATGTATAATTTAAATATGAAGTAACATAATGTATGTAGAATTTTGTACATGCCCTGTAAAATATTATTAATAACTTCCCATGTTTTTTGCATTTACATAAAACCTTATAGCCAAGTGCCACTGATGTTAATTAAATAGAAAGCATTTATCAAAAAACATTTCTAGAAAAGGAAGAAAATCTATATAAACACAGTTTCTACTCACTTTCACAACAATCTATATAAACACAGTTTCTACTCACTTTCACAACATAGTTTTTAGAAATAATTTCTATATTCTTCTAGGACTTGACATAATCACACAATAAAAGTCACACAATCAAAGATACAGTTTGGTTCAAAAGGTAATCTTATCAGAGTAGCCTCTGCCATCAAGTAAATGGAGATCACAGAACCAGTATCAAACATTTAACAATTGTACATCAATAAATATTTATAACAACATAGTGCAGACTAAAAGCTAAATACTAGTTTTCAATTTAACACTTGAGGGTTTCAACATTTGTGAGAACTGCATGTTTATGATAGGTAGGAATTTATAATTTTGCTTTGGTCTCATTTTGAAACATAAACCAAGAGTCTAACATGGCAATAGGTACTGAGATGTCCAACATCCCTATTTCAGTGAGTGATATTTCCTAAGAACTTTGCTCTATGACCATCCAGAGCCGATAATCTATATTTGTACTACATTGTGGCTATACACTCCAAAGAGGCAAAATAGAACAATAATAATGATGATGATGATGATGATATTACCCCATGTTATAATATTATTGACAATATATAAGACATAATAGTGATAATATACATAGTATAGCCTTACTTATAATCATTAATAAACAGTAATATAATATTGTAACATTAGTAATAATATTTCCAAGGGCAATAGTTCAACTTATACTTTAACAATGAGATATGACCAACCAACTATACAGGAACATTCAGGTTACCAGAATTTCATACATAATTAACACTATAAGATGAGTTGCTCTTAAAAACATATTGCATAGTAGCTGAGCACAGTGGTGCATGCCTGTAATCTCAGGGACTCAAGAGGCAGAGGCAGCAGTATCTCAAGTTTGAGGCCAGAGGCTCTTGTGCAACTTAGTGAGACCCTATCTCAAAAGAAAATACTTAAAAGGGGGTTAGGAGTACAGTTTAGTGGCAGAGCACTCACAAAGTAGGTGCAAAGCACTGAGTTCAATCCACCAGTGTGGGGGGGAAAAACATACTGTATGGAACCCAAGAAGCTGAAGCTCAAAAAGATGTTAGAGATCATTTAAGTTAAACTGATCTAGTTTATCAGACCCTTGAGGCCCAGAGAACTTATCTTCTTCAAAATAAGACAAATATTTGAAGCCTGAATAAAGCCTGGGACCCAATCTGATTATATTCTACTGCTCACTTCAAAATTTCTTGCTGCTTTCATAATAAACATAGTGTATAAACAATTAAGAAACAGGTTTGTGATAATATTTAGTGGCAAACCACAGCATGAAATTATCTAACTGACTAATGAAAGAAATTTCAAAATGTTAACTCTGGGCACTGATATTTAGGTGTGTTTATGTGTTATTAGGGTATGTGTGTTTCTTTCTTCCTTTTGTATATAATTCATATATTTTCTACAATAAACAACTGCCATCTATAGAGGCAGAAACAAAAAGAAAATGGAAAGATAAATGTGCTATTAAAAATATAACACTTGTTAATTAGGGCTGGGATTTAGCTCAGTTGGTAGAGTGCTGCACTGCAGTCTCTGAGGTCCCGAGTTCAATTCCCAGCACCGCCAAAATGGGAGAAGGACCTGGCAATCCACTCCCAAAGCAAACCCCAAACAGCCATTGAAAACCCTATGAGGGTCGCTATGAGTTGGATACCAACTCAACAGCACCTAACAACAACAACACAACAACTATTATTTCATAAAGTAGACTGTAAATTTCTTGGGGGCTGAAATTTAGCTTATTCTTCTTTTCATATATATAATGGAAGTTCAGTGACCTACAGTAGAAGAAATGAAGAAGCTCTAAGACTTTCAATTATAAATGAGGACGTTAGCTGGGCTGAGATTGTAGCTCAGTGGTAGAGTGCTTACCTAGCACGTGAAAGGCCTTGTATTTGATCTCCAGCACTGCTCCCCCCAATAATAATAATGATTATATAATAACAATAATAATAATAATAATAATAATAATAATAATAATAAAAAGAAGCAACTGAGGACCACAGCATATAAAATTAAAATCAATTGATCAACCAATCAAGAATCCTCCATGGGAGATTTATAGCATACAAATAAGGTTTTTAACCTCACAACCTTACAATCTTTCAAAATGAGAAAACACTATGTTAGAATACATAACTACATGAATAGAAAACAAATTGAAGGAAGAGGAATGCAAATCAGTCTTAATCATTAAAAAGAAGTCATACAAGTTTTCATAAAAAAGAGAGCCTGAAACACTGATCTTTAGGATGAAGTTTCTGAAAAGGTAGAGCACAGGAAGGAACCACATCAAAACCCCACAGAGGCAGAAAAAATATATGGACATGATTACAGAGCAAGCATTTGGAATCACTGAAAAAATATTTTAGTTGGACAAAATTCCATAGGATCTTACTGCTAATGGAAGAATGTAAAGCTAATTTAGTACACAAGAGGAAACAAAGATGCTTTTGGAATGGGAAAGAGATCTGAGGAAAGCTGAATGTAAATTTAATTAAATCACCTTCAGTGAATAAAATATGTTGGAGTAAAGGCAGGCTGCTTGATTCATGTAAGGAGTAGGAAAAAGAGAATTGTGATACTTAGTTTTAACTTGTGTTAACTTGGGGAGATATCACTTAACTGTCCAGTGTGTCTCTCTGTCCATGTCTTTTTCAAATGGAACACCCAGGTTAACTCATTTTCTAGCTTTAAATCCACTGATACTAATTCTATGATCATACAAAATGATCAGATAAAAGGTTCTTTCAAGAGTGCAGTGATGGGGCAGAGTTGGGTAATGAGATTAGCTGAATTTGAAAAACTCCAAGAGAATAATCAATATGACTTAGGTGCTGAAAGGATCTGAAAAACAGAAGTTGGAGGAAGCAAAGACTATTTGATGATGTCAAACTGAGTAGTGAGGGTAAATATTATATACCTCTGAGGAAGATAGGTAATTTGGAAGAGAGAGCTCATTGTGCTGTTCTACCCTCTTAGTGGATGCAGGAAAAATTTAGCTTTCTTGACCCACTAGTCTTTAAGTAATCTAAAGAGTTTAATAAATCTCACACAAGCTGTGGTTACAGCAAAGAATTGGAAAGGATCTTGATTTTCGGTACTTTAGTTTACAAATCTGATTGATTTTTTTAAATTGATTCCTCTCTATCATATAGTTTTTATACTGAAAAAGTCAAAACCACTCTTTCTCATATCTTTACACATGGACAAATGATGTAAAATTCCACAAAACTCACTTTATACTAGGGAGAAGAGTGGTAACTGGAGGAGGAGGAGAAAGCCGTGGAGGAACATCATATTCTTCACTTCCAAGGTGACCATTGGAAAAGACCTGGAAGTAAATCAAATGGTTAGTTTCTAGGACTTTAACTTCTGGAGAACCTTAAAATAATAGTAGCTCTTAGAATATAAGAGAGATCATATAATTTCAGTTTATTTAAAATAGTGCAACATAATACAATTTGTTTAGGGGTGATTAATACCATAGTTATGATTTGCTACTACCCAAAGTAGTAGCAGGTTACATGAAATCAAATGATACAATATGATTTTTAAACATAACTGGGAGGTGATGTTGTAATTCATGTAAATCAGATAGAGAAGCCAAATAAACAAATAGGTAGTCCAATTTCCCAAGCATAATCAGTTTCTACTAAAACATGGAAGTTGGGTATAGAAAAATACAGCATTGGTACAGTTCTCTTTTTTCGCTTTTTTTTTTTTTTTTTTTTTCTGTTCATCACTGGGGTTTGAACCCAGGGCCTCATGCATGCTAAGTGTTCTACCTCTGAGCCATATTCCCAGTCCTTTTTATATACTTTTTATTTAATTTTTTCATTTCTATTAGTAGAATTTTTAGTGTACAACTTAATGGGTTTCATTATGACATTTCCATAGATGGTGTGGATATCTTGCATATCACTGTACAAAGTGCATGTTCACTTCTCCCATTCTTATTTCACTTCCTCCCAAATAAAAGTGTTCCAGATGGTGTCTCTTTAGGGTCAACAGAATCTTTTTAAACTTTCTGATATAACACAGCATGAGTATAATCAGAAATTTCTTCATTCTTTCAAGTCAGAGCTTTAGTGGGAATGGTAACTAAGGCCCTGTGTTGGCTTTCCAAGTGCAGGCAAATTGAAATATAATTTTTACTTTATGAATATCACAAACCACTATTGTTAACCTGCTCATAAGGTAACAGAGAACCAAATTTAATTACTAAGAATTAGGAAATTCTAATTTCCAAGTTTCTCACTCACACTACAGAAATCATGTGAACAAGTGCTCTCTGCTTCCTCTAACACCTTGAAATCACAGCAACTTAAAATGGGGGGAAATGAGAGGATCACTTTGCAAAATCATAAAAAAGGATCAAACATTTTAAGATCTCCAAGTAGACACTAGATTTTAATTTTTAATCACTAGACCTCTCTTGTAAACTCTTATTAATTCATATTTATAAATAGAAAAGCTAATTAGTAAGCCAAAATGTATGTAACGTAACTTGAATAGCCCTAGGTAATTCAGTCAAGGATCTGCCATTTATTATTTTTCACTCTCATATTTCTAAAATGGTGCTGAAGCTTTAAAGTGCAAAACTAAAAAGTCCATACCCTTACCTACCAACTGAAAGAAAGAAAACAAGTTTAAAGAACACCTCTGAAAAATATTAATGTTTGAATTTCAAAGGTGTAAAGTTCATTTTATAGCATTACAGTTTCACTCTAAAGCTTAGGTCCTAGGTTTTGGTTCCAATTTCTCTTTTTTAAGTTTCCTTCATTAGGTTCAATACCCTGTAATTACATCATGTCAAAATATATCTTTAAATAAAATAATTTTATCATGGACTTTTGACTGTGGGCCAAATAATAGAGCAGGCAAAGTTTTTTGAACTTTGCTGTAGAGGAGAAATTTCCTAACAGATATGAATGATTGCAAAGTTCAGTGAAGTCTTTTAACATAAAAAAGTCTTTTAAGTGATAAATACATGTATCAAACCACAAATTCTCATTATAATAATGAGCATTTGAAGTCATTCTTGGTTGAAGTTCTTTGCATGCTGCTAGAGTATATACAACTAAGATTTCTGTAATCAAATCTCCTTGATGCTTCTATCACAAATGCAGTAAAACTCATTCTGGAAAATGAAATGTGGACTTTATATGTAATAAAGTATGCTTTTAGGGCAAAGTATCTAACATATGAAGATACTTAATAAAATATCAGTAACAAATAAAAGGAAGATATGGAAATAACTGTATTGGCTCTAATTTAACAATAAGCCAACCATAATTTTATAATCAAAACATTAAGAACATACTTAAAAAGGAATACCAATACAGTCAACCATCTATTGATATTAAAAAATCCTTACGTGTTGCACATTAGACTAATGAAAAGAGAATACATAAATAATACATCTTGAACAACATTTTTATGTATTACCATTAAACTTCATAAAGACAAGTCACATTGGCAACAAAGTCTATCATTGGTAAAACCACAAAGTACAGTTAATGAGGTACAGTTAATTCTCTAGGAGGACAATAACCTAAGGAAACTGACTTCTTAATTTTGTGAAATAATCTGTTAATATGCTTTAAAGTGCAAATGGTACTTTCTCAGATTGGTTCAGAAATACTATTATTGATACACAGTAACTAAAAGATTGGTCCTGCCTCTGAAATGTCGTAGCGTGTTTTCTGAACTATTTATTTAGCATCTGCAGATATTTTGCCTTTGTTCTGTATAGTTATGTTCCACGGAGAATTCTTTATCATTTTATGGCACATTCCTTTGAGTGCTTCACACACAGTAGGGCTTAAATGAGTGTTGGCTGCTGATTGGCTCAGATGACCTTATTAATAGAGGCACTAACCAATGAAATGACTTTCCTTTGGTACAGCTAGAAGAAACTCAAGTCAGTTTACTGAAACATACCTCAGCAAATATACATGCTTTGTTTAGTGGCTGATCTTCCTGTAAATTGTTCTAAAATACATGATAAGAATGAACACCATGTCTAACACCATGCTTGGAATTCTTTACAGTTTTTTTTTTTCCTTATTGGTAGATTGAATTACATAAGTGTGCAAACAGCAAAGGACATACATGTGTGGGTACTAAAGTAATATTCATATTTCTGTTAATCTAAAGTGACTGTTTACATTTCTGGATAGTGCTTGGAGGATAATACTTAACATTATATCATTTTGAATTCTGTGTTCCCACCTCACCCATTTAATCATACCAAAAATCATTTTAGCTGCCACTGAGGGTATATAGTACACCACAACTTTCTGAAGTAAAAATAAATATTTTATGTTCCTTAGAAATGTGAAGAACATGTTTGCAAATGGTATACAATAACAGTTTCTTGAATTTATGGACTGATAGTATCAATTGAGCTGGGATTTGGATCAGTGGGTAGAGCGCTGTGCTGCAGTCTCTGAGGTCCCAAGTTCAATTCCCAGCACCACAAAATTGGGAGAAGGGCCTGGCAATCCACTCCCAAAGCAATCCCGAAAAATAGCCATTGAAAACCCTATGAGGGTCGCTATGAGTCGGATACTGACTTGACGGCACCTAATAAGTATCAATTGAAGCAGTTCACCCTGCAACTTCACAGATTCAATTAAAGAAACATCCTCTGTCCTCTGCTTTTCTAGCCCATGGTCCCAAATCTACCACAGTTCCATTGGAAATGCTAAGGACCAATATTTTTCAAATTCATAACCCTAATCACATCATTCTTCTGCAAAAAAAAAAAAACTGAAAGTTCTTTTCTGGCTACAAAGTAGAGATAACTCTGTATAGAATTCAAGGCATTACATAACTGGTTTTGAGCAAACATTACCACAGTTTTGCATTGCCTGGCTTTTATACCCAATATGCCTTTACACCATTCACAATTGACTTCATATCACTATACATATTTTTCCAGGTCTATAATACTCCTTCTTGTCATACGTACCCCCTCAAAAACAAACAAACCCAAGCCCTACTTATCTTTAAATGTCTATAACTAGTGACCCTCTTACATGAAACTTTTTTTATTCCATTTCTACCCTACTCTTCAGAATTTCATTTTTCTAAGGAAACTACATATTTTACAGATGCTTCTCATACACCTTATTTGTAAATTAATCACACACCTGTCTCATCATCACTGGACTGTGCTTTATTCATTTTTATATTCCCCACCATCTTGAACATTCTAAATACTTACAACAGCTGAATTAAGTTGAAGGAATGAGTATATTACTGGAATTTTAGATTTGTGAAAGAAGTACAGTTTGGTTATATAATTTATTCTAAACTAGGTAATCCTAGATTTATATTTTTCTACATGTCTCTCTGCTATGAATAACAGAGAAGCCCTAACACAGTGCCAGGCATGGCAGAGAGTCGGGAGTGTTTTGCTGTTGGACATAGGGTCGCTATGAGTTGGACCTGACTAGATGGCACCTAACAACAACAATACATCTCTAGGTAGCATATAATCCTAATTTTGATGCTTGAAATTTTTATGACTCAGATATTGTCTAAAAACAGAAAGTTAAAACCTTTGGGTTCTTTGAGATACCTGAGATATAGGAAAACAAATATTTGTGTCAAAAACTTAGCACAATAAAGTATTTTATTTTTAGCAAACTCCAAATATAAATATGTTCCCCATCCTCCATGTGAAATCTCTCTTCCATATTATCTAAAAAGTGTCCCTGTATTTTTTCCTGTAACATCACATTGTAAACGAAACAAGTGTGCACAGAGGACTTATTTTCTGAAAGAGAGCCCCTGAAATTTATAGGTTAGTTTAAGGTTATTCATATAAATACACGTCTCTTCATCAAAAGTACAAAAAGCCACAATACCCAAAAGGAAGGTCATATGATATACTTCTCTAGCAACATCTTCAAAAGATTATTGTACACAGGGCAATCCTTAGAACAATGTCACAGCAGATAACATGACAAGTCAAAGATAGTTTTTTATCACACAAGAACCAGCAGACTCCTTTATCACTGACAGGGAACAAATAATGATAGTTGGATATAATGTCAATATCTAGAAATAAATAGATAAATTTCAAGTTTATCATATTTTAAAATATTTCAGTACAAATATTTTCACCCTGGATAATTAAAAAAATGAACAAGAAAACACAAATATTTAACCAACAAAGCATTTACTAAGGAATAGATTTATGTGGCTAAAATCTGAGAATTTCAGAGAATGGAAACACTGCTATAGAACAAAAACTTCATGCTAATAAAACAAGATAAACAAGGATATGTCTTAACTTGTAGATTCACATTAAAAATTAAAGCATTTCCTTAGCTAGCTTTTGATTATGCTAGGTAGAAGAGGGAGAAAAGGTAATAAGTTAATTTCATTGAAAATTCTTACACTTAATTAGGAGGTATTGTTTATACCCTGAGACCACTCTACAATTAGCAAATGGAGCAATCAAAATGTAGTTTATTCTTGCTTCCCTTCCCTTTTCTCTAGGAAGATGCAAATACAAAAAGGCCAATGGTTTTAGTGGCTGATAGAAGCTGGCACTCAGGGGGCAGACAATGGAGGAGGTGAAACCTCGCCTCATTTATAGGATGTATAATTATATAGATCTCCCTTGCAGCTTTCCATATGTACATTTGATTTTTACTTACTATTTTAGAACTTATCTAAGATTTCTTATCTTTAAAGTGGAAAGGTATTTATTTTGAAGTGTTACTGCTAATGAAAACAACTAAGCATCTAAACCTCAAATAGTAATAATGGTAGTTTTACTATTTCCTTAAAAAAGTGTATTTAGTTACATTTAGAGAAACTAATGGGTTCTATGAAGACAATAAATCAACCTCCAAATATCTAAAACTCCCCATCCTTTCTTCCTACAATAATAATAAAAAGAGACTGAAACTATATAATAGGTATGCAGGGTGGGAATACATTGTTACCATTGACCATTTTCATTAAGCATCAGTCTTTTCAAAAAACAAAATCATCTACCCCTCTTCAAGTTTTTTTCTTTTCTTATTATATCTGATTTTTGTTTATATGTTATATTATTTATATTATATATTATTTTATATTATATATAATATTTATATTATTTATATTATAAATGTTTAAAACTAAGACTTTTCTAAAGAGAAAAAAATCTATTTTAAAAAAAAAGAAGCTTCCTGACTTTAAGCTATACTTTAGAGCAGTGGTTGCAAAAACAGCTTGGTACTGACACAAAAATAGGCCCGAAGACATCTGGAACAGAACAGAAGACCCAGAAATACCTCAACACACCTATAGCCACCTGATTTTTGACAAAGGAGCAAAGCAAGTAAACTGGAAAAAGGACAGCCTCTTCAACAAATGGTGCTGGGAAACATGGTCATCCAAATGAAGAAAAATGAGAACTGACCCCCATCTCTCAATATACATGAGAGTTAACTCAAAATGGATAAAAGATCTCAACATATAACCAGAAACTTTAAAACTTGTAGAAGTTTTACAGGCAACACACTCCATCATATAGGTTTAGGAAAGTATTTCCTTAATAGGACTCCAATTGCTCAAGAAATTGCAACAAGAATAGATAAATGGGATTACATGAAATTAAAAAGCTTCTGCACAGCAAAAGAAACAATTAACAGTGTCAAGGAAATCCCCATGGAATGGGAAAAAAATCACATTTTATACATCAAAGGTCTAATTACTAGAATTTATAAAAAACTCAAGAAAAAAACTCCCCAAAACACAAACAACCCAATACACAAATGGGCAAAGGAATTGAGTAGACAGATCTCAAATGAAAAGGTCCATAAAGCCATGAAACACATGAAAAAATGCTCAACATCCCTAGCCATTAGGGAAATGCAAATCAAAACAACTCTGAGATTTCACCTTACACCAGTAAGAATGGCCAAGATCAATAAAACAAACAACAACAAATGCTGGCGAGGTTGTGGGGAAAAGGGAACACTCTTACATTGTTGGTGGAGCTGTAAATTGGTACAACTACTGTGGAAATCAATATGGAGGTACCTTAAAAAACTAAAAATAGATCTACCATATGACCCAGGTATAACACTATTGGGAATTTACCCAAAGGGAGATGGATCATCATACCACAGAGACACCTGCATCTCCATGTTCAATGCAGCACTTTTCACAATAGCAAGGATATGGAATCAACCAAAGTGCCCTTCAACAGAAGAATGGATAAAAAACTATGGTATATATACACAATGGAATACTACTCAGCAATCAAGAAAAATGAAATAAGGTCATTCGCAGAAAAATGGATGGAATTAGAGAAAATTATTTGGAGTGAATGAACACAAGCTCAGAAAAAGAAACACCACATGTTCTCACTCATGTGAGGGAGCTGATTCAAAATTATAAGAAGGAAAAATCCTATTCAAAGGTCGGATCATAATAAAAAGGGGGAGGGAGATAAGAATGGTGTCAATATAAATGGTCTAGAAAATGCATGTAATTGTTCTAACAAGAGAAAAACAAAGACCACTACAGGAAAAGTTTCTATCTTAAACAGAACTGGAACCCAAGGCCATATAGAAAAATATTACTAAGTAAAAGATAGAGAAGACTTAGATGGGAAACTTAGATGGGAAGCGTGGGAGTGGGGGAAGCATAGGGGAGGCTAAGGGGTAACCTATATGAGTAATGTTTATCAAAATGCATATATGGAAACGTCATAATGAAAAGCATGTCAAAATGAATCACATTAAGATGTACATTAAAAATTTCCAATAAAAAAAAAAAAGAAGCTAAGGCTAGTGCTGGCAAGATATATAAAAACCTGTGTGTTTATAAATCTTTGGTGCGGTGGATATATTCTTCTTCCAATTCTTTCTCTTGCTCTGTCCTACCCCTCCCTAACCCCAACTCCAGCAGTTATCTACTCTTTTGCCTTAATCTTTGGCTTGTTTTTGTTGTTTTTGTTGTTAGATGCCTTTGATTTGAGTCCAACTCGTAGTGACCCTGTGTACAAAAGAAAGAAACACTCCCCTACATTGTGCCATGCCCAGCACCATGTCAATGCTTTTCTGCTAGTCACGGGGTTTTCAATGGCTGATTGTTTTCAGGATTATCTCGGGAGTGGGCTGTCAGATCTTTCTCCCATCTTTGTGGTATGGGGGATGGAACCCAGGGCCTCAAGGGAGCATAAAGCAGCACTCTATCAACTGAGCTAAACCCCAGCCCCATCTTTGGCTTAAATACTTCTAAGAGTAGTAACCAACCTAATGAGTGCTTCTTCCCAAGTACACTTTAGGAATTATGCTAAATAAAAGGAGAGGAAAACAGAAGATAATTAGGGTTTAAAAACAGATAAACTATTTTGAATAAAAATGTCAATCATTACAACTTATCATATCTCAGGCCTAGCTGTTATTTTTGTTTTAGTCCTGAACCCCAAAGTATAGGAATTAGGTAGAGGATAACCACTGTCCTAGATACTGGGTAGTGTTATTATTCCATTTGTTAAAATAAGGAGAATAACTATGGCTGGAGATGGGTGAAGAAGTAAATTTATCACATGCACAAATCCAGGAAATACTAAAGCAGGAAGTGAAATCCAGGTCTGATTCCAGAGTCTAGTAACAAAGTCCTCTCTGAATCACAGAAATTGAGAGGTACAGGATCTTAAATGAATTCAGCCTTACGTCAGCTGTTACTTAAAGCCAGCATCTTAAGTCATCCTGCAATGAAATGAGAAGAGGAATTAGGCCTTTTCCACTTTAAGTTGTGATATTCCCTGTGTTTTATTAAAAGTGGAATCACCCTTCCTTCATAAAGACAATAAAAGAAGAGATGTGGTATGTTTTATAGCATTTAATGTATTAGCTACATATAAATCCTTTATAAACTACCTTAGAAGTCAAACTACTAGGTTGATAGTAGATATCCTAGAAGTCTAATTTGATTGAAACACCAATTCTAGATGTAACAAAAATAATTTTCAGGATAGTAGCACTGCAGAACTAATACACACACTATAGGAGATTAGACCTCAAAGAATGCTAAGGAGAATAGTTTAGCACTAATCAAAACTAAAATCTAGCTTTCAGTGACAGATAAATTTTACAATTCACTCAAAGTTATCTCATATACTAAAACACTAATCAACACTAAAATCCAGCTTTCAGTGACAGACAAATTTTACTATTCACTCAATGTTATCTCATATACTATCTGTAGCCATGATCAGAAAATGAAAAATCACACAGAAATGCATAAAGAAACCTTCATAACCATACTAAACTCAGTACTAAGATTTACACCTATAATTAATATAATAAAGATAAAATTTCAGAG
>VMDO01010870.1:0-69422 GCA_007922755.1 Pedetes capensis
TGGTGGCGCACGTCTGTAATCCCAGCGGCTTGGGAGGCGGAGACAGGAGGATCGCAAGTTCGAGACTAGAGGAAGTCTATGTAACTTAGTGAGACCCTGTCTCAGGAAGTAAGGAAAAAAAAAATAAAAGGGCTGGGGGTGCAGCTCAGTGGTCCAGCACTTGCAAAGCATGCAGGCGTGAGGCCCCGGGATCAACCCCGAGTACCACAAAAAAAAAAAAAAAAAAAAAAAAAAGAAGGGAGGTGATGGAGAGGAGGGACAGCGCTGGGTTACAGCAGCATGGCCAGGTTTCCACCGGGGCCCGGTGTCTGTATCAGCAAGGGCCTCCGGGTTTATTTGCTAATGACTGGAAAGACCAAGTCCGAGCAGCAAGGCCAGAAAGTAGAGAGAAGCCCCACTGCTGAGCTGGCCTTGTTCACATGGTATACTCCAGCAAGACTACATCTAGGCTCAGAGTCCTTGTTTTCAGTCACTCGCCATGTTTTAGACACTGTAGTAAGGCCTAAACCTTATCACATTACCAACTCTGGAATTAAGATGGTGGTACTCTGAAGACCGCCATCATCATCACTGTCACCATTACCACCACCATCACTGCCATTGCCACCACCATTACCACCACCATCACTAATCACCACTTTTTTCTTTTTTAAACTCAGTGTGCAGGTCTGGCAGGCCTCAGTCTTCCTACCTCCACTTTCTGAGTGCTGGGATTACAGATGTGACAACACTGTCCATTACCATCTTTCACAATCATTCTCATCAACACCATCACCACCCGCGTTACCACCACCACCACCACCACACGGTCACCACCATCCCCTCTGTCACTTTCCCCATCACCACCACTATTACCATTGCCACTGTCACCACCACCATCATAATCACCACCATCGCTGTCGTCATCACCACCCTCACCAACACCATCACCACCCTCACCATCACCTTTATAATTGGCACCATCATAACGTCATCACCATCATCATCATCTTTGTCATTATTCCCATTTTACCTGGGAGGACTGGGAGGTTCAAAAGTTTAAATGACTTGCTGAAAGTTGCACAGCTAGTAAGAGAAGGTAACAAGAATTGAACTCAGGTCCTCCACTCCATAGCCCATGCCTCTCTGCCAATCCCCTGGTACATGGATGGTTCAGGATCTATTCTATTGATTCCCATGGGTCTCTTATGGTGAGTTTTTCTTGCTAAGTTTCTTTGAGTCATCAATCTCAGGGTGATACCCATTCTTGGTGCTCCTTTAAGGAAATTGCTAAAGTTCCTCTGAGGCCCCGAGAAAATTTCTAAGTCCAAGCCCCATTCCAGTGACCCAGCAGTTCCACTCCTGGGTATGTTACCACAAAAACTGGAAGGCAGGTGTTCAAGCAAAAGCTCATACATGAATGAATATTCATAGCAACACTATTTACAATAACTGGAAGGTGGAAACAACTAATCAGTGTGTCCATGAATGGATAAACAAAATGTGGTATTATAGCCACACAATGCAGTATTATTCAGCCTTAAAAAGGAAGGAAGGTTGGATCAGTGGCTTACACCTGTATTCTAAGCAACTAGGGAGGTGGAGGCAGGAAGATCACAGGTTCAAGGCTATAGACAGCCTGTATAATTTATAGAGACAGCCTGTATAATTTATAGTGAGACCCTGTCTCAAGATAAAAATAACAACATAAGCTGGTGTGTGTGTGAGGTTAAAAGATTTTCTCTCACCAGGCATGATGAGAATTCCCAAGCAATTTGGGAGGCAGAGGCAGGATGATCACATCTTGAGGCCAGAGGCAGCCTGTATAACTTAGCAAAAACCTGACTCATAAAAAATTTTAAAAGGGGCTGAGGTGCAGCTCCAACATGCAAGGCCCTGGGTTCATTCCCGTAGAGCTGAAAAAAGTAATTTTTTTTCCTATTTCTTTGACTACCAAGCATCACAAACCTCGGTTGGAGCGCCGGACTGTTGGCTCAACCAACCGGTGGCGTTTTCCCAAAAAGCCTTTCTCTGGAGACCTGCTGGCACTCTCCCAGATATGCAAGGCTTTGAACATAGACCTTGACGAAGTTCTGAAGAACCCAGACAGGTAGGAAGAATGCATGGTCACGAGGGTGCTCTGTCCTCCTGGAGGGAGGGGCCCCAGGCTGGGCCACCCTGACCAGACAGAGAGGCATATCTTCCAGGAAACCTCCCTGGGCACCGTCCCTTAGGCCTGGGCAGGGTCAGAAGTGATTCCTTCCTCTAACAGTGTCTGGGAGTTGTGACAAAAGTGCAGAGAGAGGCTGACGATTTTTTTCCCTAGATTTTTCTTTGCACTGGGCACTTAGGACCCTCACAGGACTCTAAATTTATCATCTAGGAACCAAATGATTTCTTGAAAAAACTTAGGTTTTAGGTAACAAAGCAAAGGACTTAGTTTTGGTAACACTTGTGTATCTTGAGACACCAGGAGATTGTCAGATGTCAGGCCCCAAGCCCTATGGGGGTCTGGAATTGTCCCATGCACCATAGGCACAAAGCACCCACATGCTACACCTGTCCCACCAGCAAGCCCTGGTCCCGTTGTTGATGGCATAATTGTCACTTCTCCCACTTGGGGGCGCTGTCTACCTCTGTAGGCGCTAGAACCCTCTCTAGTTTACCAGTCAGATGATAGCTGGCTCGTGCGGAAGGCTGGGGTGACTGGCTCCCAGCTTCCATTTATTTCTGGTCTGTAACTGTGACTCGCGCAGGTCAGTGCCCTGGGTGTTGTCCAGCTGGTCAGCACTGCTGGTCTTGCCTGTGGGCTTCTGTGGTGTGGCAGACTCTCAAGCTGGTCACTCAGAGGTGCAGCACAGGGCTGTGCATGCCGCTCTCCCTCTTTGTCCTGGTCTCCTTCACAGGAACTGGGGTGCAAGTGTGTTGGGGGGCTGAGAGGTGAGGAAATGCTGACTTCCTTTCAAGCAACCTTGCCTTTGGGGGTCTTAGTCTTTTTATCTGCAGATCAGGTTTGCTCTCTTATGAGGTTGCCCTGAGAATCCTACGACATCATTTACAGAGACAGCTCAGAACAGCATCTGGCACACATAAACACTCACTAAACATGTGTCTGGGATGGGATTTAGCTCAGTTGGTAGAGCGCTGCGCTGCAGTCTCTGTTCAATTCCCGAGTTCAATTCCCAGCACCGAAAAAATGGGAGAAGGACGTGGCAATGCACTCCCAAGGCAATCCCGAAACAGTCAGCCACTGAAAACCCTGTGAGGGTCGCTATGAATCGGATACCGACTCGACGGCACCTAACAACAACAACAAAACATGTGTCCAGCAGAGTCCCTGGATGGTCTGGGGTGTACAGATGCCCACTGCCACCTGAACCCACAGATGCAGCCTAGGGGAAGGCTACTCAGACAGAGGCCCAGGGAAAGGCCACTCCCACTGAGGCTCCAGGGCGTCCACGGGGCCCAGAAGCCTCCTTGCTCCTTCACTGCTGACCCCATTTGGTGTTTTCCTCTCATCCTGTCTGCAATGCCAGGGCTACTCTGAGCCTGGGGTCCAGGTCTGCGTGACTCCTCCCAGTTAGTCAGATTGGAATTGCGCATGTTCCAAGCCAGTGGCCCTCTATGTAGGTCTTGCTGCAGGAGTCCCACAAGCCCATGAGAAACTTCCTTTCGCCATCACAGGCCTCCACGCAGGGGAGGAAGGTCCCAGCCCACGAGCACATTCCCCATATCCCCACCAGCCACATCATGGCAGGACATTCGGTCCTCCAAAGAGCAGAGCGATGCCATTTATCCCCTTCATTCACTTTCCCAGTGGCCCTGAAATGGCCCTCACCCTGGGGTCTGCAGGACTTGCATGGTAAACAGTGTGTCTGGAGCAGCAGCCCTCACACCCAGCGCAGGCAGCGTGGCCACTCTGCCATCTGGCATCTCCCGCCTCAGCCAGTGATGGGGATGTTTGTGAGGCGGTTGAGCTCATGGGCATTACCCCATATTTTCCACAGGTCACCGCCCCCTTTTGAGATCATAGTCTGAACTCTTCCTGTCCAGCTCTTCCCAGACATGTCACCCAAGTCACCAGGGGTATTGAGGGATGGTGCGAGGATGGCTTCTTGTTGGGTAAACAACTCACGCTCCCAGTGCTTTCCTGAGGCCGAGTCACTTCGGGCCCTCTCTGTGCCTGGAGAGGGTGGCAGATAGTCAATATTATTCCGGAAGTTGGCTCCCACCCAAGCCGCCTCCACGCACCTGGCCCGTGAGGACTGCTGGGGACTTTGGGAAACAACATGCCCAAGTGAACACTGTGTTACAACAGACCAGATGTGGTCACCAAGTGTCCCTTGGCTGGTGGCTTTCTTGGAATGGCCATCTCCAAACTGTGAATATGTGACTCGAATTTTGTTTCATTTCCTTGCTCAGTACGCTGAGTACATTGTGTTTATAGAAAAGCAGCTGACTTCTGCTGTCATTTATTCAGCGGACACTCACCAAGCACCTGCATGATAGCGTGTGCCAGGGCTCCGCAGTAGCCAGGTGCCCTGTCTGTGGTGCAGAGGACGCACAAGCAGAGGGGCAGCCACAAGACACTGCAGGAGGAGTTTTAAGGGGGTGATCCTGGATATGGACAAGGGACCTGGGGGGCTGGCCCACCCTCCCAGACAAAGCTACCATGAAGCTTATCCGGCAGGGGGAGGGAGAAGCTGCAGAAGGCAAGAGGCAAACGAGAGAGAGGTCCAGGACAGGGACAGAGGGAGCAGGCCTGCAAAGGATCAGAAGCAGGGGCGGTGTTCAGGCTGTCAAAAGGGCGGGAGCCAGGAGCCCCGAGGGTGAGGCTGCAGCGCAAAGCAGGAGCCTGTAAGCTGTGCCAGGGAGCCTGGGCTGCCCCTGGAACACTGGGGAGGCAGAGGAGGGATCCCAGGGGACTGGGGCAAGGCCAGCCCGGTGTGTTGTGCGGGGCGTGTCCAAGCAGAGGAGGGCTGGAGTCTGGGAGACCAGTGGTGTCAAGGGTGGCTTGCATGAAGGTCGTAGCAATGAAAGACAAAGACACGTGGACAAGTCCAGATTATTTCATCAGACTGAGGCACTTGATCAGCTGTGACCGCAGTCATTAGGCTGCCTTGGGCCCCTGGGGGCTGGCGGTGCCATTTCCTGAAGCAGGAACCTGGGTGGAGGAGCAGGGTGGGGTTCAGGGTAGATCGTGGGATTTATTTGGGGATACACTGAGACTGGGGACTGCATGACTTTTAAATGAAGTCAAGGGTGATTGAATGTGCCAGAAACAGGCAGAATTACTCTATTCTTTTCTCCAATAGATATTTACCGAGGGTCTACCTACTGTGTGGCATTGTTTTAAACACTCACCAAAGGAAATATCATTCAAGCAGCCATGTATAGCCTCAGATACCCTGGTAAGGCCTGCCCACAGACTGGAAGCAGGAATCAGTCTGTTTGGGGTCAGGCAAGAGACAACCTATAGTTGATCACATCCACAGACAGTGGTGACCTGGGGAAACCCCCAGGGGCGAGAATGGATAAGGTCATTAGTGGATGCTTTGGAAGCATGCACTAGAAGGACATGCATGTCACCAGAGAAAAACGTCAGTACTAACTCCTGGGTTTTCTGTTTGTATTCTTCCTTGAGGTTATGCATTTCAAAACTCCAGAAACTTTTCTCTGAGAATTTCAAGAACAAGGCCACCCAAAACGGGGAGGCAGGTGAGTTTTTGTCACCGGCGGATTCCGTCAGAATGTGGCTGACTTCAGGGGCTTCTGGAGGTCTTAGTGGAAGGAAACCAGCCCATAGCCAGCTCTCGAGTCTGTGAATTCCAGTTCATAGCCACTCACAGTGTCTAACATGGGATCTGTGCCTGTAAATATTTGTCAAATGCATGATGAATAAAACCAGGCTCAGCACGCACATTTTCATATGGAAATGACCACAATAAAGACAAATATGTTAATGTGGATAAACAGCATGTAGGTCAGACGACTAAACAGTACTGTCAAGCATAAGGCGGCTATCCTTTGTCCCTATGGATTTTAGCCAGCCATGACTTGGACATCCATATCTACACTTGTCCAAGAGGACTTTTCTGAGATAGGACCAAGAATCCAAATGGGGCTGTCCACCTAAAAAAAGATGCCTTGAGCCTCATGAGGAACCTGTACAAGTCAGCCCTCTCCTCCTTTATTTTCTTTCTTGTGGTTCTGGGGACTGAAGCCAGGACCTCATGCATGCTAGACACCTTCTCTACCACTGAGCTACACCCTCAGCCCAAAGTCAGCTCCTTAAGGGAGGTTTTTTTGGGATAAACCTAACCTCAGAGAATAGCTGCCTAAGAGCAGAGCCAGCCTCCTTTCCAAGGAGAGGCTAATGCATTTTTTTCTTGTCAACTCTCATTAACCCAGAGAAGTAGTCTGAAGCCATCTCTGGGCTGGGAGAAAGAGCTCTGGGATTGATTAGCAATGTCTGCCTTTTATTGTCCATCTTGAAAGTAGAAATTAATGTCCAGTGAGGAAACACATTGGATCTATAATTCTTCTCCTGCCTATAATCACCCATTCGTGTAAGATTTTCCTGTAACCCAGTATAACCAGATAAGCTGAGGCAATCCAAGATTTGAGATTTGAATCCAAGTTCTGAGCCACGGCATGAAACAATCATAAAGCTGATGAATGACAATAACAATAGCAAGAAGAAGAAACAGGGACCAAAGGCAGCACACCCAAACTAATGGCAAAGCCAAGAGATAATTAAATGGGGTAGTGGCCCTCCACGTCCTGTCCAGTGCTGAGATTTGGGGTCTGGAGTTGGCTGAGCTCTCAGTCTCTATGCTATCCACAGGCTAGACTGCCCCAATCAAGCCTACAACTTGCAAAGGGCTTTCTTCACATCATCATCTCCTGATGAAATAATAGGCTTTCTGGTGGTCCCCATTTCCTAGAGGAAGGTACAACCTCTCCCCTCTCTGAAGGGCCTTTTACTATGTTGCACTTTGCTGTTGCCTTTAAGGAGGACATTCCTAGATCCAAGTAGCTCAGCACTTCTCAGCAGGGAACCAGGAGTGATTTTCCCCCCCAGGGGACATTTGGCAATGTCAGAAGTTCTAGGCTGCCACAGTGGAGGATGGGGCTGCTTACTGGCCTCTGGCAGGTAGTGGCCAGGGAGGCTGTCAAGTATCCACCATGTGCAGGACAGTCCCTGTGGCAGAGAATTATCTGGCCCCCAATGTCAACAATGCCCAGGTAACATGGTAACGGGGAAGGCAAGATGAAGACCCCCAAGGGTGTCTGTCCCTGAAAGGGTCCTGCCCAGTCTTTGAGTTGGGAGGCAGCTCGTATGCCTCTGAAGTCCTCCGGCTTTGACAACGGTTTTCTTGGATGTTTATGGAGTACCTTTAAGACTGCTCAGAGTGTCCCCTCAAAGCCTGTACGCCCCTTGAGGCCCATGCTTCCCTGTAGGCCTAGGGAAGCCATATGCCCGCTGTATCTCCTTGGTTCCTGTGGCTGAATGAACGGGTATCAGGAAGAAGGCACGCTAACGTAGCCCTGCATCAGGATGTGGCCGAACCTGCTCAGCCTCACTCTCTCCTCAGATGTGGTTCTCGAATGCCTCGGCTTCAAGTGGGAACTCCATCAGCCCCAGCTGTTTCAGTCCGAGACCTTGGCCAAGCTTTACCTGGCAGCCCTGGTAGAGAGCGGGAAAAGCTCCCGCAAGGAAGTGGACGAAATCCTGAAAGGTAATTGCTGCCAGACCTGGGGCTGGAGCCCCAAGCGCTCTTGGGTTGGAGAGCCCCTAGCTTGGCACGCAGTCATCTGTTTTGAGACTGAGCTCACTCTAGCGGTCATGAGCAAAGCTCTGTGGCGTGAGCACATCACGTGTTTAGCATCCTGGTCTTCAGTTGTAAGGTGGGATAACAGTTCTTATCGCGTAGCTTTGGAGCCGAGAGGAGGTAATGCGGGTGGGGTTCTAGACCAATGCCTGGCACGTGGTGAGCACTCCGTCTGTGTCAGTTACTGTCCTCATAATAACTAAGTTCTCTCTAGCCAGGGAAGACACAGAGTCTCTGCTCTTGGAGCAGAGAAAATGGGCTGTGCTCAGCCTTCTGAAGAGCTTTCTGGAAGCAGGCATAGTACTGACATTGGTGGCTCATTCACCACAAGTGTGCTGGCTAGAGGTTAACGTGTGTGTGTCTGCTTTCATTCCTTTCCTCTCCTGTGCTTTCTTTTCTTTTCCTTTTCTTTTTTCTTACCTTCCCTCTTTCCAAAAAGAATTGAGGCCACTTCTTTCTTTCTTTATCTCCTTTTTAAGTCCTGACCGCTCTCAGCCTCCTCTTACCTGTTTAATTTGTCTTCTCCAGCTACATTACCCCCTTCTTCTTTGGGCCACAGCTTGGCCCCACCTCAGAGTGACTCATAAGCAGGTGCCGTGGAAAATTCATGGTCCCTACAGCCAGCCGGCATTCTGGTCAGGATGAGATTGCATTTCCAGGATGTGGCAGCACAGCTCTGTTTTTCTGGAGCCAGACAGGTGGCCAGAGCTCCACCTCCCCAACACCCATGCTGCTGCCCCTCCCTGAGCTGGAGAGCGCCCGCCCCACTGCCCGCTGGAATCTGCCCCACACTGGGCCTCTGACTCATGCCTACTTGTGGAGCTGCCCGTGGGGGCCACCGTAGCGCCCCCCTCTCACAGAAGCACAGCAGCCTGGACTCCCGATTGTGATATCTTTGCTCTTCCTAAGCTGGTGGGAGGGCTGGGATTTAGCTCAGTTTGTAGAGCACCCCTCTGCAATCTCTGAGGTCCCAGATTTGATTCCCAGCACCGCAAAAGTGGGAGAAGGACGTGGCAATCCACTCCCAAGGCAATCCTGAAACAGCCATTGAAAACGCTGTGAGGATCACTATGAGTCAGACACAACTTGACGACACCTAACAACAACAACAACAACAAGCTGGTGGGACTGGGCTCTTCTGTCTCCATGGTGCACAGGTCACAGCACTCAGCAGGCCATCACTGGAAGGCTGTGGTGGTCTGGACAGTGAATTGCTGGGAAGCCAGAGAGTCTGGAAGGGGAATGGGAGACACTGCTAATGTTACTGTCTTTAACCCGTCTGCAGTGGTGTCACTACAAAGAAAAGATTTGTTCCCGCTCAGGCAGCTACCTGCTCTAAGCCCTTCTGCAGCAGCTGGGCCTGGCTGGAGATGTCAGGGAAGGTGCCATGACGGTGTCCCAGTGTGCCTGCCACGACGCACCCCTCCATCCCCATGCACCAGGAACTGACCGGGCCCTGGGACTTGTGTCTCCAGGAACTTCCCCGGGAACAGACGCCGTCCTTCCTGTGCCTTTTAAGAGCGGAGTGCATCACCCAAGGACATTTGCACACGCACCACCCATCTCACAATCATCACAGTCCTCCTCTCAGGAACACCTGTAGCTGTCCTGGAGTCAGCACAGAGCAGGTTCCTGGAAACATGCTGGGGAGCTGGGCTCCTCGGAGGTGCACGGGCTCCCACTGCTGGGAGCAACTGTGCCCACTCAGGATGCATGTATTCTCCAGGGTGCAATCCACGAGGAAACGCCCCTCTCTTAGTAGATACACACCAACCACCTTAGCTTCAGAGAACCTCAGAGACATGTGATCACGTGATTGCTTCCCTCTCCTATTGGGGTTTTACTGAACCTGGGGAGGCTGAACTTCTATCTTCTACTTGTGTGTGTGTGTGTTAGGTGTCCTCGAGTCTGACTCATAGTGAGCCTCATAGGGTTTTCAATGGCTGACTGTTTCGGGATTGCCTTGGGAGTGGATTGCCAGGTCCTTCTCCCATTTTGCGGTGCTGGGAATTGAACTCGGGACCTCAGAGACTGCAGAGCAGCACTCTATCAACTGAGCCAAATCCCAGCCCATCTTCCACTTACTCTGGCTTAGCTGGTCCATCCCTTCCTTCCTTCCTCTTCTTTTCTTTTCCCTTCCTTCCTTCCTCTTCTTTTCTTTTCCCTTCCTTCCTTCCTTCCTTTCTTCCTTCCACACATGTGAGGTACTGAGCTTATGCCAGGCATTGTGCTAGGAACCTACCATCTGGGGTGACAGGCAAGCAAACTCAAAATGATGATAAAGCCCAATGAATGGCGTGATCCATAGGCGTCCTGCCCACCTGCATGGCTGCCATGTGCCTGGTAGCCAAGTGCTTTACCTCCTTACTTCCTACGGTGGGCATGAGTGATTGGCAGGCACGTGCAGGTGGGAGGCCATATAGCAATGCCCAAGAGGAGCCGGGGACAAAGCTTGGCATTTGGGAGGTGTTTGATGAATATCTGCTGAATGAGAGCCTGAACAGAACCCAGTGCTAGAGGATGGTGAAGGGACATTGAGGAAAAGGAACCCTTGCTGGCTCATTTTCCTGCACTGTGACATACTTTTTGGCTCCTAGCTTGCATCAGTTTTCATTACCTGGAGCCTTGAGCCCACTGGCGATGGAATGTATTCATTCTGTTAACTCAGCCAGTGTTACCACCAGTGTGTGCAAGACTGTGGTGGAGCCTGGGGATGGAGTCACTGGCAAACCCTCCAGGAGCCTCCCCAGCAGCCAACCCCCACAGCTCTGTGGTATAATGGCAGGGTGTGGTGAGGTTGGTCTTTGTGGAAGAAAAAAGCCAGGGAGCCTGAGCAGTGGTGCTGCCTTACTTCCGGGGGTCTAGGAAGGCCTCTCTGAGGAGGGGACAGGTGAGCAGGCCCCCGAGTGGGGAGAGAGGCAGGGAGCAAGGAGAGGCTCCCACAATGCCCTGGGAACAAGTCCACAGGAGACAAGCTTGGAATACAGCCAGCAGAGGAATAGGAAGAGGCTGCAGGCCATGCAGTTCTTAGGGCCCCAGTGAGGCTTTGGCTTATAGGCCAAGGGTGTGGGATCCACTGAAGACCTGGGAGCCCCGTTTCAGAACAACTCCATGTGGCTGTGGTTGCTAGCAAGGAATTGGGCTGCCTCATCCCTTCCTCGGGAAGTGCTCAGTGGCGGGGGTCCCCAGTTTGGAGACCTGAGGGGGCAAAGCATCAAGAGCTGCCGGGTGGATGCCTAAGTCCCCCATTCATCCTCCTGCAGATGGTTACTGCGCTGCCACCTCCTGCCCACCCTGCGCTCAGCGCTCGGATGTGGAAACACTCTGCCCTCACACTGCTCAGGACCTAATGAGGGGAAGCTGGGAGAGGAAGGGAGCGGGTGAGCCTGTAACAAATACAGTGCGGCTCAGGATCCGATCAGTAGTTTTGACCATGTGCAAAAGCTATGGAACCTCATTGGGGGAAGCTGGGCAAGGGGACCACAGGGACTCTCTGTACCACTCAGCACCTTCTTGTGAGTCTTAAACTATTTCAAAATAAGTATCTTAAAAGTGCATCCATTGAACAAACAAGCTCAACATGGCGTGACGGACGTCAAGATCCAGGTTGTGCCAAAGGTGGTGGGAGCCTCTTAGCTGTGGTCATCCCCTCCACAGCCTGTGACCTGATTTTCTGTACTAGCTCAGTCACCTGGGAAGATCCAAGAAAGGGCCCCGGCAAAGAGGATGGTCATCTCCTTGAAGATCAACGATCCAGCAGTCACCAGAGTCGGTAACGTACAGCCATCTTCATGCTCTGGGAACAGTCCTCCAGATTCAAAACCAAACAACACAACACAGCAAAGGAGTGGCACACGTTCCCTGTCAGAAATGCCGGACGGTTCAAGGAAGGGAGGGCCAAGCCGGCCGGGGCCCTTGGACTGAGGGAAGAGGGTGGCCTGCTACTAAGAGAGGCACTGCCATTGGGCAAGGGGTGAGAAGACGTGAGGAGGGAAGGAAGTAGCAGGCTTCAGGCAGACCTGGGGAAAACGGAGCTGCCCTCGTGGTGCTGCCACTTGGTCTCCTGAACAGGCCTAGACCTGCCCCTTCCTCCGGGGGTTCCCACAGACTGCTTTCCAGCAGCAGAAGCCTCCCCAGGGACCCCCCCCCCCCCCACCCTCACTCTGTCCCCATCCTTCCTGGCCACAGGTCTCGGTGTTGTGTAGTAGGCATGGCATCATGCGATGACACAGGTCTGTGCATGGCTAGGTCAGGGACTAATGCCCCTGAGCACTGGGGCAGCAGCCAGTTGTCCTCAGAGCACACTGTGAAGACATGGTGGCACTAGCTGGGATCATCTAGGGCTTGGCAAAGACCAAGTCATCTGGCCCCCAGCCAAGGCAGTCCAGGTCCTGAGTGACCAAATTATCCTGGCTCTTTCCAGGGTCCTTGGCTTTACTGAAGCCCCCCCAGCTCCAAGGAACATCGGCTGCTAGCTATGTGCCATCTCTAGAGAAAACCAAGCGCACCCATTTGCACACAACTTTTTTTTTTTTTTTTTTTTTTTTTTTTTTTTTTTTTTTTTTTTTTTTTTTTGCGGTACTGGGGGTTGAACCCAGGGCCTCGCACCTGCATGCTCTGCAAGTGCTGGACCACTGAGATGCACCCCTACCCCATTTTTTTACTTTTTGAGACAGGGTCTCACTAAGTTACACAGACTGCTTCTGGTCTTGAACTTGTGATCCTCCCGCCTCCGCCTCCTGAGCCGCTGGGATTACAGGCGTGTGCCACCGTGCCCGGCTGCACACAACATTCTGCTCACACTTGGGCAGGCGCATTCCTGCAGGCCATGGGCCCCCGGGTTAGGAGAGACCCCTGATATGTCCCACCCCGAAGGTGGCCCCATGTAAAGACTCTGAGGACAGGCTTGAAGGAGGGTTCTTTCAGCAGAGCTCAGCTTTCTTTAGTTTCCTCAGCTCCTCTAGGGAGCTGAGGGCCCACGTGGTCCCTTGCTGGGGCAGGGCCTGCACCCAGGGAGGGCTGGCGTCTCTTCTCCCAGGGCATCTCCAGCTGCCCAGCTGCAGGAGGGAGGCCATGGTGCAGGGCCCAGGGCAGGGTGTATCCACGTGCAGAGGCCTGCGCTGACGGCTCGCTCTCGGTTGCTGCCTCCCCAGCCTTCGCCCTGGCCCTGAAGAACCTCTATGTGAGCCAGGTGGAGATAAACATGGCCAACCTGCTGGGGGTGCTGGCTTCTGCTCACATCCTGCAGTTCAGCAGCCTGTTTCAAAGGTAAGGAGACAGGAGGGGTGGGGGCCGGCCTGGGTCAAACGGGGAGGGCTCTCAGCTCATTTCATGGAACAGCGTGACTTTGAACCCGGAAAGGAACAAGACACTCCCCCACACAAGTGCATTATGGGCTGTAACAGAGCCCTGTCTCCACCACCAGCCACATTCTTATTTTAACCAGATGATCCTTGGCTCACAGGCATTAAATGCAAACAGGGAAATTACTACTGCTAGACCTTCCAGGAGCCAAACTTACCAGTTTCACCTGGATTCATTTTAGGGTAGGAAAGTCTCTCTGTGTTGAGTGCACACACGGATCAACTGCCCGTCGGGAGACTAGCTGGCTTTCCACCACTTCAGGCCTCATTCATTCTGCTCGTTTCAGATTCGGCTTTGTCTTTCCTTGTAAATGATATTTTCATTGTTATGAATGTTAGCTATGGTCATTGTAAACCCTGTTATGAATGTTGCACACAATCCTTATACCTCTTTTGGAAGAGATAAAAATGCCAAGGTCAAAATCAGAATCACCTGTTGGACCCACGGCCCGCTCTGGGGCATAGCCTTTCTGCTGGGCATTCAGAGCGGCTGCCTCACGTGGCTGCTCAGTAGAAGGGGCTGTGGAGGGTAGAACTTGGAGGCATTGGAAGAGGCCTGGTGGTCACCATTCAAATTTCTTCCTCCTGACAAGTCACTTGGGTTCGGGGTCCCTGAAGCTCGTGGGTGATGAAAGCTTGAGGGAGGAACAGACCCATCTTAGCGCTTCTGCCCACATCAGAGCAGTCATGGCAGTGCAGCCTGGGGGCTGAGTCAGGGGCTCCCCAGATGTCAATGGACATTTCTGCAGAGTCCGAAGCAACCAAGCACGTGAGATGCAGGGCAGTGCTCAGCCCTGCAGCCAGTTGTGCCTTTTCCTCCACGCACCTCCGTGGCTCCCACTGTAAAGTGTGGCCCATGGTGTTTGTCCTGGCCATCCCCCGGGGCTTTGCTGGACACTAGGGGGTGTCGGCCGGAAGGGCTTGGAGATGGGACATGTGCCACAGCCAGATGCTGTTTTCAGCTCCTCGAAGGGACTGCTCCCCTCATCTCCCCGGCAGCCCTGGGAGGTGGTGTGGGTCGCCATTCCCCTCACGTGGAGCCTCAAGCGTGAGAGCTTCGGAACTTGCCCAAGTAGAGAAGCCAGGACGTGGAGGTCAAGGGGGCCAAAACCTGAACCACTAACCATAGCCCTGCTTTGCTCAGGTGAGGCAGTCCTGCGGTCACTTGCTCATCTGTGTCCATCCCTTCTTCTCCCCTCCCTTCTGTGGCCCTGGCCACAGGAGGTTTGCCCATTCAGTCAGGCCCCCCACTCCTTTCTCTGCTCCTTTCTCCAGGATGCCAAGGAGACAGAAAGGGGCAGATGGGCAGGTGGTGGCCCTCACAGGCCTCCTGCCCAGCAGTCCCCAAGACACAGGAAATGAGTCAGGTCAGGCAGAGTGAAGGGCAGACTCCCAAATGGAACATTGGGTGCCACGTGGGATTCATTTCAAGGAAAACTGGGGCGTGTGATAAGGAAAAGCATTGCCTCCAGCTCCCTCATTTTTGGGGATCCTGTGCTCTTCCCCCATGCTGTCAGTGCTTATGAAAGCAGAGGAAATCCTCTGTGCGATTGGTCTTTCTAGAATATGTTGTTTTTTCTCCTGGGCTGTCTCAGGGACACGTGCCAGCTGTGCCAACACGGTCCTGAAGACAGAGTCTTCGAGTGTCTTGTAGCTCGCTGGGTACCTAGTTCCCAACTCAGTTTGGAGAGGAGATTAAGGCAGGGTGGTCTGCCTGGCTGCTTTTACCTCCTCAGGACTGTTTCTTCATCCGAGTGAGTGAATGAATGAGCAAATGAATGAACGCTCCGTCTAAGCCACGGGAGAACATTCGCTGTTTTGTAGGGAACAGAGACAGCTGTCTCTTGGGGACCATGCAGGACTGAAGTCATTGTTTTGTAGCATCCACACAGCCAGATTTAGTCCCACGGATGTTTCTGAATGTTTCCCAGAAGAGTCTGAGATGACTCAGGCCAGGCCCTTGACCTGGTGCTTCTTGAATCCTCACTGGGGATGCAGATGCCAGGAGCCCAGGACTGCAGGTGCTCAGAGGCCTGGACCGATCTTCAGGGGACACACTGAGAGGGGCCCAGAGTCGGGCAAAGGCACTGTGGCAGGCCTACCTGGTCAGTCCTGGCGGGCCTGGGTGGCTGTGCATGATGGGAGATGAGCAGTCGTGAGCAGAGCCAGCTTGTGTAGGGTCCTGGAGCCATGTAAGAAATCTGGCAGTGACTCTGCAGGTGATGGGGAGGAAGTCTGAGTTTTCTTGCAAGTCTCTGTCTACATCACCTGTCTTCAGTTCAGCGTAGCCTGTGACATAGAGTAACTACTAAATCACGGCCCTCTTCTTCAGGTCTTTCTTTCTTTCCTTTTTTTTTTTTTTTTTTTTTTGCGGTAGTAGGGGTTGAACCCAGGGCCTCACGCCCGCATGCTCTGCAAGTGCTGGACTACTGAGCTGCTCCCTCACCCCTTTTTTTTTTTTTTTTTTTTTTTTTTTTTTTTAGACAGGGTCTCGCTAAGTTACACAGACTGCCGCTGGTCTCGAACTTGCGATCCTTCTGCCTCTGCCTCCTGAGCTGCTGGGATTACAGGCATGTGCCACTGCGCCTGGCCCTCAGGTCATTTCTGAGCAACCCTTTCCCAGTACTGTCCAGGACAATCTCTCTCCCCCACAGGTTGGGAGGAAGGCGTCCCTCTGGAAGTGAGGCTCCAACCTCCTCCCGTCTCTCAGCTTCTGCTGCCCTGCCTCAGACCTGGGTTGGATGCGCCATGTGACTTCTAGAACTCAGTCCCTGGCCGACCCCTGAATAAACTAAGAACAGATGCTTCATTCTCTTTCCTCCTCCCCTTGCCTGGTTCTGAATGCCAGAGCAGGAAGGGCTTTGGCAATATGAGCCAAAACCTATCATCTCACTGATGAGCAAACCCAGGCCTGCCCGCAGCAGATAGGACCTGCCCAGATCCTGCAGATAATTGCAGTGGGGCTGGTATTCCAGGTCAGAGCCTAGGGCAGGCCTGGACAGAGTTAGGCTGGGTCTTGCCTGGTTTTGAGAGATTGGAGGGATAGTTGTCAGAGATGTGGCAGCACGAGCCTCTCTCTCTCTCTCCCTCTCTCTCTCTCTCTCTCTCTCTCTCTCTCTCTCTCTCTGTGTGTGTGTGTGTGTGTGTGTGTGTGTATGTAGCAGAACCCCAGTGCCCTGTGTCCCTATGATAGCATCGTAATGTCGAGCACTGGACAAGACCTCAAAGATCATCTCAGCTGAGCTCCCACTCAGTGCAGAATTATCCAGATGGCCGCTCAGGGCTGAATCACACAACCCTGAGGCCTCCTGTCCTTTAGGAATGGAGTACGTGCACGTGGGCGCCACCAGGTGCAGCTGTTTTGGCTCTCGTGGCACTGTCTGCGTTGGCACTTGGGTTAGAGCCACAGCTGGGTGACCTCGGGCAACTGTCAAGAAGTTCGGATGAGCCCGGCTCGTGTGGGACCTTGGAGGCCACGTGAACAGCTTCTGCTTGGTTTGTTCAGCAGAGAAGGGTCTGAAGCGTGGAGGGGAGGTGGCATGAGCCCCTCCGCAGTGTAGGCAGAGCCCCTCGGACCACAGTGGAGAGGAGGCTGCAGAGTCATTGAGGCCAGCTGTTGGGAGGCGGGGGCAGAGGCCCAGCTGGGAGAAGAAGGTGTCTGAACTATGCAGTGGAAATGGAAGGGCAGGGCCAAGAGACACAAAGATGAGAATTGATGGACTCACAGCTTAGGAGCCAAAAGACCCACAAGGTGGTGGCAGGGCCTGGAGTTTACTCAACACAGGGCCACCCTGCACTCAGGGCAGTTCCTTGTAGTACATATAACCAGTGTCACCGTAGTTGTGAGGCAATATGACAACCCAAAGGCGTTAGGGTATTTAGTTATTAATTTGGCTATTATTTCTTACCTTGTTCTAGTACAGGATTTTCTTCCTTTTTTATTAATTTTTTAATTTTTTTGCAGTGCTGGAGATTGAACCCAGGGCCTTGCACATGCTAGGCAGATGCTGTACCACTGAAGTACATCCCCAATCCTCTAGCACAGGTTTTGTTGTTGTTGTTGTTAGGTGCCGTCAAGTCGGTATCCGACTTATAGTGACGCTCATAGGGTTTTCAATGGCAGACTGTTTCGGGATTGCCTTGGGAGTGAATTGCCAGGTCCTTCTCCCATTTTTGAGGTGCTGGGAATTGAACTCAGGACCTCAGAGACTGCAGTGCAGCGCTCTACCAACTGAGCTAAATCCCAACCAGCACAGGTTTTAAGTGGCCTAAATCAAAATGAAAAAAAAAAGGAAGCCGGGCGTGGTGGGGCACACCTGTAATCCCAGCAGCCTGGGAGGTGGAGGCAGGAGGATTGCAAGTTCGAGACCAGAGGCAGTCTGTGAGAACCTATCTCAACAAGTAAAAAACTGGACTGGGGATGCAGCTCAGTGGTCCAGCACTTGCAGAGCATGCAAGTGCAAGTCCCTGGGGTCAACCCCCAGTACCACCAAAAAAAAAAAAAAAAAAACACTAAATTACTCATTTTTTAAAGGAGAAAGAAAACCCAGGGTGATAAAGCTAAGACTTGTATACCGTGACAATGTACATTCTGACTACACATTTGACTCTGAACTTCCTGGTAGCTATAAAGAAAAGGAAAACTTCATTGCTGACTTGAGATAAAAATAAAACTTAGATAAAATTTTGAAAAATAAATCACTTGGGAGATGCGCAGAAAATATTGGTGTTAACACTACACGTGTCTTCTTTAAATGACCCCAGGAGACATAATGAGCAGTATCACTGCCAGTGTCCATAGAGCAAATGGGCAGTAAATCTTACCATGTTCGTTCTTTGTGTCAGCAAAGGCTTCACACAAACATGGAATTCAGGAAAGCTGTTCTCTAGGGACATGGAGGTCCTGTTGCTCGCCGGGGATCTGCCTTTAGGGAAGGACATGGTTTTTTTTTTTTTCTTTTTAATTTAATTTAATTTAATTTTTTTGGTACTGGGGGTTGAACCCAGGGCCTCGCACTTGCATGCTCTGCAAGTGCTGGACCACTGAGCTGCACCCCCAGCCCATATTTTTACTTTTTGAGACAGGGTCTCTCTAAGTTACGCAGACTGCCTCTGGTCTCACACTTGTGATCCTCCTACCTCTGCCTCCCAGCCGCTGGGATTACAGGCGTGCACCAGTGTGCCTGGCTAAGGATATGTTTTAGAATATGGCAAGAACTACTGTTAGGTGCGGTCAAGTCGGTATCCGACTCATAGCGACCCTCATAGGGTTCTCAATGGCTGTTTCGGGATTGCCTCGGGAGTGGATTGCCAAGTCCTTCTCCCATTTTTGCGGTGCTGGGAATTGAACTCGGGACCTCAGAGACTGCATCGCAGTGCTCTACCAACTGAGCTAAATCCCAGCCTTAAATCCCTTTTAAGTCTTTGTCCATGAGCAGGTGTGTCTCAACTCAGTTGAGGGTAACTGCTGGGTGATGATGAGCCAAAATGAGATCCCTGTGACAACCTGCTAGTCTTGTTCAAAAAAGTGAGCATGCCTTAAGACTCTTGCTGGAAATACCAGGTATGACAGCTGGGTCACCGAAACTCCCATGCCCGCCACCTTTCACCTAGCACATTCACCTCTCCACATCTCTGTCCACCCCCAGCTCACTGCCTGGTTTTTGCCCTCCATTACTGCACTGCCACTGTGCTAGCCTTGCTATTCTTCCACATTATGCACCTACTTCTACCTCAGGGCCTTTGGACATGCTGTTTCTTCTTGGAATGCTGGTTTTCCAAAGTTTTAGATGTTACTTTTCTGGTTTCTGGTCACCATTCCAATTTAATTACACAGATTCAAATCCACCTTTTCTGAATTCCCATGGCATCTGTGCTTTAACTCATTTACCCTCAAGGCAGCTGTAATAATGATGGGTAATCTGTCCAGATATTTACTTAACAATTGTGTCTCCCCATTGGCCACACAGCAAAGTCCTTTACATGAATCAGAGTCCTCGCTGGGTCTGGCACATGGTATGTGCTCAGTAAATAGAGCCTTAATGAGGAAGTGAGCCAAGGAAATGAGACCTGGTCATGAGAAAGGATGAGATTTTCATCAGAAGATTGCTCTCCACGCCCATTTGTGTACAGAGAGGAACAGCATCGAGGCCCCTCTAGCAGCACAGCAGTGGTCTGTGCAGGAAGAAAATGCCTTGAGTGGACGGATACCCCTGTGGCCATCTTGGCTAAGAATCAGCCTCAATTCAGCAGCTTTAGATGTTATCTCTGAGCAGTAAAGCTGCTTCCTGGTGTGGAGGCCACCTTTTTGCCTTCTGAGGGATTTTCTCCATGCCCTTATCTCTCAGCCCAGAGTTCTTTGTCACAGGCCTGCTGGTTTGTCTTTGTGACAAATGACCATATCTCTAAAATGAGGCTCCCTTCTTTGTGAGAGGTCTCTGATGCTATCTTGGCATTGAAGGAAGAGCTCTGGGCCCCCCTACTTCTCTCATAGCCACCTGAGGGTGCTCCAGGGTCAGTTCTCTCTACAGGTGTGTAGCTGAGATGATGAAAGGACTCACCCCGAGCACCATTAAGAACTTCTACCTGGCCGGCTGCAAGGTGAGATGCCTCACAGGGCAGGTGGGCCTGGGGTGAGAGGGCTTCAAGGGCACCCTGGATGCTGGGATTTCACGCCCAGCTCCAAAAACTCTATTTGAAGGCACCACCTTAAGGGTATACAAATTTTATTTTACTCAGTAAACACATCAGTAGGGAGGGGATTGTTTTGTTTTTAAGCTCATCTGTATCTTTTTTTTAAAGATGCATAGTGGTCCCACATTAGGAAGGTCTCAGTCTTGGGGGTTGAGGGAAGTGAGCAGCATAGTCTTTCTCACCAAACCACGGAAACCTTCAGGAACATTCTTGCTGGAGCCATTGAGATCTTGTCCCCCTTGGGCCCAGTCAGAGTGACAAAGTGTTGGGAAGAAATGGTGTAATCCAGCCCTCATTATCAGAGGAGAATTGGGGAACCAGTGAGGGGAACTGACCTCCCAGGGTGACCAGTTGCCAAAGGGCCACACTGGGGCCCAGCCTCAGGCATCCTGATCCCAGCTGCCTCCCAGCAGCCACCATTGACCCAGGACACTCACTGTAAGACAGACCACCTTCAGGGCAATGCTTGGTAACATTCACACCCTGCTGGCATGTCACAGGGTGCTTAAAACCCACATTTGAGGGTGTTCTAAGTGCCCATTTGCTGAAGAACCTTGTGGGGGTTTTTGTTGTTGCTGTTGTTGTTTTTGTGGTACTGGGGGTTGAACCCAGGGCCTCGCGCTTGCATGCTTTGCAAGTGCTGGACCACTGAGCTGCACCCCCAGACCTTTTTTTTTTTTTTTTCCACTTTTTGAGACAGGGTCTCACTAAGTTACACAGACTGCCTCTGGTCTTGAACTTGCGATCCTCCTGCCTCCACCTCCCAAGCCGCTGGGATTACAGGTGTGTGCCACCGCGCCTGGCCTAAATGTTGGGGTCTTCACCTCATTCCATGATGTTAGGACATCACTCTCAGTGATACCGGTGCACTCTGGCTGACATTTCTCAGCAAGTCTTTGTCTGCAGGCCGTAGGGACATGGATAGCACACGAGTACTCTCTCAAGGTCCCTGGCCCAGGCAGCCTTTCCCACCTTCCCTGTCCTTTCACTTCTGCTTCTGAAGTGTGTGTGGAACAGCCTCAGAGCTCCCCGTGGGGTGCCCCTCCAGGCCCTTGTGGGATCAGCCACTGCCCTCAGCCCAGGGATTTCAGCATGCAGGGCCCATGGTCAGGCAGCCTGAGTTTGTACCCAGCTCAGACACTAGCATGTGACCTCAGGAAGAGCAGGGACCTAGGGGCCGCAATTCCTCTACTGGTAAAATACGGATAGCAGGGATCTTACCTCACATGGCTGCCACGGGATTGATTTCAATCAACAAAGTACAATGCTTTCAGCACTGTAAACACTCCTGCTGCAATTTGCAGAGTTTGTGCAAAAGGGTTGGAACCATAAAGCAGGTGACTTGGAGCATGTGTGTAACACCACTTCTGGCCAGCAGAGGGGGCTGCGAGCCAGGAGTTCCTTCCTCAACGGGCTTGTTTTTGCTTCCTAGTACAAGGAAGAGCAGCTCACCACCGCCTGTGAAAAGTGGCTGGAAATGAACTTGGTCCCTCTGGTGGGGACACAGATCCACCTCCGCCATATCCCTCAGCATCTGCTCCACAAAGTGCTGAGGTCCCCCAGGTCAGAGTGGTTCTGGGGGTGCTGTGCTCAGGGTGGGTGTGGGAGGAAGGGAGATGCGCCTGTGGGGGCAGCCCCCACACCCCTGGCAGGCATGCCCACATCCTCTTGGGTTCCAAACTCCTGCTCTCCCAGACAGCTGGGCCTCAGGGGGAGCTGAAGCTCAGGGTATTGTGTGTGGGGTCAGGGAGGACGGAAGATGCTCTCATGATCTTCTAGGGAGAGACCTTATGGATGCCAGCCGTCTTATTCCCTGCCTGGGTAAGAAAAGTGAGACTGACTGTTGTCTAAGTCATTTTAATGAAATCCTGAAAACATTCTTAAACATTCATGATGGACAATTTGGAAAACAGGGAAAGCAGAAAAGAGGAAAATAAAACCTCTCGTCCAGGCTCTATCTCCAGCCCCGATTTCTCTGCCGAATGGGTCTACACCCAGACACCTGACTGCATGCTTGGCTTCTCTGACAATTAAGGCTAAAACCCAAGTCTCAGTGCCCCCTGCCTTGTACTTCACCCTCATCCCAGAGCAGCCACAGACCATTGGCTCAATCTGTAACCTCGACAGTCCTCTGGAGGCTACGTTGACCTCACCTTGACCACCAGGCGGGCTCTGCTTCCACGCTGAGATATGTCTATGGACCTCTCTCCATCAGCTCCAGTCCTGCTAGAGTCCAAACTGCCATTGTCTCTCTAACTTGGTGCCTTACTCTGGCCTTGACCTCCTTCTAAGCACGTCTGGATCCTTCATTTTATGCACCACACAGTACCCTGAGGGACCTTCGTCAGACTCCGTGCAGAGCTCTCACCCACCCAGGGCCTCTGTGCCCGTGGATCCTCCTGCCTGAAATGCCTTTCTCCAGCTGGTCTTTCCTTTGAATGGTGCATGGAAACTCTCCCAGTGCTTGGCTTTTCACTTATTTCCAGGGTTTTACCAATATCATAGCACCTTGGTGAATAGCCTTTAACATATGTTATCTTCATCTTGGCCTGCAGCATACCACCCTGGCGCCTGATCCCGTCAGACCTCAGAAAGCTAAGCAGAGTTGGACCTGGTTAGTACTTGATGGGAGACTGCCTAGGAACACAGGGTGCTGTAGGCTTGGGAGAAGGACCTGGCAGCCCACTCCCAAAAAACAATCAGCCATTGAAAACCCTATATGAATAGCAGAGAAGTGCTCACATAGTGCCAGGCATGACACAGAGTCAAGGAGTGTTTCATCTGCTGTACATAGAGTCACTGTGAGTCGGACCTGACTTGACAGCATCGAGCAACAACAACAATCTTCATTTCAGAAGATTTCCCTGCATCAAATTTCTAGAAGTGAAATTACTAAAGATTTCCATTCACTTTTATTAGTCTTTTAAAAAGATTTTATTTGAAAATAATTTTAAACTTAAAGAAAAATAAGAACAGTATAAAGAATATCTGTGTAGATGCTCCTTGGCTTGGGATGGGCTTACATTCCAATAAACCCATCTAAGGTTGAAGATATTGTTAAGTTGAACATGGATTGAATATCGCATCTCAGCAACACAGCACCTCCATAGAATGACAGTCATTCACCCTCGTGATGACATGGCTGACTGGGAGCTGGGGCTCACTGCCACTGCCCAAGGTCATGGGAAAGGTCACACTGCATATCACTAGCCTGGGTAAAGATCGGAATTCCAAGCGTGGTTTCTATTTAACTTGTATAGTTTCCACACCATCGTAAAGTTGAAAAACCATATATCAAACCATTGTAAGTTGGGGACCGTCTATATACCCTCCACCCTGACTTACCCTGTCATTCAGTTTCTCCTATGTGCTCTGTCATTTGCATCTGTATTTGCATCTACACACACACATTTTTCTGAACTATTTGGGGCAAGTTGCATACACGATACTCCTTTGCCCCAAATACTTCAGTGATTATTTCTTAAGAAAAGGAGTTTGTTTAATCTAACCACAGGATGGTTATCAACGTCAAGAAATTTATCACTGATGTGATACCTTGATATCATTGGTCCCATACTGTCCTCAACAGCATTCTTTCTTTCCCTCCAGTGCAGGACTTGGTTTCAGATCACATAGTGTATCTAGTTGTCTAGTCTTTTGGGGAGCTCTCTTTAAATGGTTCTTGGTACCCATTGCCAGGTTTCCAAGGTTGTGTTCCCTTTGGGTGAATTTCAAAGTGAAAACTAAATTGTCCTAAAAATGTTTGTGGTATATTAGAAAATAAGTGCTTAGTTGTGTTTACTTACTTGGAAGCATCCTGATTTCACAAATTAGATCTGGAAAGATTTCTTTTCCCTGGGTTTGGGTTTGCTAAGTGGCGTGCAGTATGCTCACATTTACAGAGGCCTGAGGCCGGTGTGACAGTCCTGGGGTTGAGGGACACCACATCATCAGAAGACCTCCGAAGGCCCGGCTCAGAGCAGCACCAAGGCACCCCAGAATCACTTTGCTCTGGTCTCCTCTGCTATTCCCACTCACCCTTCAGCCAAATCCTCCAACAGGGCAAAGGTCATGGAATTGAAGAACAGATAAACATGGCATCTCTTACATGCTGCACAACAACGTCCCTCCCTTGGAAAGGCTGAGCTGTCCTGCCCTGCTAGCATTTAACCAAAAAAGGAGGGAAAAGCGTCTGACCACAGCCAGAGCGTTGGTGATGGCACCAGCCCGGCATAATGCTCACTGGACAGGAAAAGAGGTCAAGAGGATGACGTGTGTCAAATGTCTAGACTTGCAAGCCTGGCAGACATGACCCGGGTCCTGCCCCTCCGGCCCTCTGCAGAGTGCGTCTGCACAGACAGCTCAGGGCCATCCCACTCAAGGAGGGAAAAGCCTTGCATGGCCTCAGGCACATCATTGGCCCACGTGCCCCAGATGGGCAAGGGATGGGCGGTCAGGGCCCATAGCACCCAGACTCGCAACATCATCTTAGGGTGAGCTCCAGCAGCCGCCTGCTTTTCAGCTTGCAAGAAGTGGGAGGTGTAAGGCACAGGAAAGGGGTGCCTGTTAGAAATGTAACCAGCCGGGGGTCCTGATCTTAGAGCAGCTGCGGAGGTCGGGGATGCTGGCTAATGGAGTTGGCACAATGGCCCACATCTTGTAGGGAAAAATTGGGAGGAAATTGGCAAAAACTCCCAAACTGGGAAAACGGCTTTTGAAGATCTGGTTTGTAAATTAGAAATCTAGGGAAAATGAAAGTAACTTGGTTGCACGTTTGTACAAAACCCTTCTTGATTGGACAATTGGACTGAAAGCTGATTGGCTCAGGCCATTCTATGAGTGAGCTATATAAAGAGCTGCACTGCAGCAGCTCAATCCTTTTAGGCCCTTTTTCGCCTCTTCACCCACACCATCTGCCTAAGCAAGACCTTCACGCCCATTCCTGCCTGGACCACCGATGAGGAAACAGCTTTCCTTCTTTCCCCTGGAACTTTGGTGAGGAAAGAACGCTCTCCCGTTGCAATCATCAATAAGGAAAGAACCTGCTCTCCCTCTGATCACCGATGAAACAACAGCTGTCTCCTCGTGACCACTGAGACGACCAACACAGGTGTTTGCCCCTGGAAGGCAAAAGCGCCTGGGGCTTTTCCTTTCTCCCATCTCCTCCGGGGTCCCAAGGGCCACAGGAGTCTGCACCCCTCACCTGAGGGTCCCGAGTGAACTATCTTTAGTATCTGTGTGCACGGCGGCGGCACCCGTCCGAACCTCCAGGCCGTACCACGAGGCACATGCCCCACATAGAGTTGGCGCCCAACACATCTGATCATGAAGGAGCCTTTCCTTCAGCTGTTAATGAGCACTGGGGGAGGGGTGCTGTGCTATGTGGACTGTCCCTTTCAACCCCCACTCCCTACACTGTAGGTTACAGTCACCATCCCTGAGAAAAGAGGGCCAAGGAGGGCTGCCACACGCCCTCTACTGGTTGTAGAGTCCCCATCCTGCCCACAATGATGTCCTTTCCTTGTTCGACATGGAGGCCACAGCGTCCCAGCACCTAGGAAAAGCTCAGCAAAGACTGGGTGTCCTGAAGGATCTTCGTGGCCCCAGAGCCAAAAGAGTGGAAAGGTCAAACCTGAAGGCCAGGGATGGAGTATATCTTCACCCGCCTGAGCTGACCTGACAGGGCCCCCTGTCCCCTGACCCCCAGCTTGTGGTCAAGGGTGCTTGGAAGAACCCATTTTCTTACAGCTGCTTCAGCTCCTGGACCATTCAGCCTTTCCTGTCTGAAGGCCTTTTGACCTCATCTGTTTTAGGTTTTACTTTCCATTCTGCTTTCCTGGGGTAAAACTTACACAGTTTCCTTGACCTCCCGGGCATCCGGTTTGAATTTATTTGCCTACGCATTTGGTTTTCAGTTAATTTTCTCCCTGGAGGTCACCACCAGTTTCCCTGTTCTGGTAACTCTGTGAAAACTTCCCTCCAAATTCTGTCTGCCTGGAAGTGCAGCTCCTTGTGGACTCGGGAGGATGGTGACCTCAGAGGACTACCTCGTTCCCATCTGCACAAAAGGCAGCCTTGCAACAGCCCTGCACCCCTCTATTTCCAGTTCCCCCAGCTTCCTGCCTATGATCCAAGGAGGCTCCACGTCTCAGGAATTCCAGAAGAAAAACCACCACTGTCAGCCTTTTTCATGCCTGTGCCAAGCTTTCCACACAGAGTATGACAGCGAGCTGTTCCCACTGGCCTCAGAACACCAGTAGATAACTATCTCAATGTAATAACAGTGCCCAAAGCTAATGCTTCTCTGGAGAACAACAGCAATGTCTACCAAGTACCAAGGACTTGGCCTGCATCTGTACCACTGTGGTGTCCGATCCTGTCAGATCTGTGAAGCTAACCAGGCTCGGACCTGGTTAGAACTTGGATGGGAGACTGCTTGGGAATACCAGGTGCTGTAGGCTTGGGAAAAGGACCCAACAACCCACTCCCAAAAACGAATCCGCCATTGAAAACCCTAGGAATAGCAGAAAAGCACTGGCAGTAGTGTTTTATCTGTTGTACGTAGGGTTGCTGTGAGTTGGGTACCAACTTGACAGCACCTAACAACAACAGCAACAGCAACTGAGCACTGTATACAGGACACCCGATGTGGCATATCCATAACTGATTCAGTCCCACAGTAACCAAATGGGGGGATACTCTCACCTGCATTTTTTACCTGTGAACGAGAGATTACAGGAAATGAAGGAATTAGCCAAAGATCTCTCCCATGTAGCAGGAGAATGGACTCTGAACCCAGGGCAGGGTGGCATCAAAGCCCTGGTCCTTACCAGCCTGCTGATGTACTATGCATGAGGCTTCCTCTTTCCTAATTGATAGTAAAGTTCAATATGGATATTTAACCTTATTTTTTATTGTAAAAAATTTTATACACACAAGAGGATTATACAGAACACAAGTATATTCACCTCCCCCAATGGACAAATAGTAACATTTTGTCATAAATCAAGAACTAAGACCTTACCAGTAAAACCGGTCGTGTCTTTTCCCCTCTCCAGTCCTCTTCCCTTCCTAAAGACAATCAAACCACTGTTAGGAACTTGTATGCATCCAATCCACGTGATTAAACTCTTAACTACATATGCGTGCATCCTCAAATAGTGCATAATGTCATGCAGAGGTTAAAACTTCAAGTTAGTGTTGTCATAGTGATCAGAGTTTTTGCGGTTATTCACTGAGGCCATACCTTGTGTGGGGCTGGGATCTAGCTCAGTTGGTAGAGCACTGCGCTGCAGTCTCTGAGGTCCCAAGTTCAATTCCCAGCACTGCAAAAATGAGAGAAGGACCTGGCAATCCACTCCCAAGACAATCCCAAAACAAACTGCCATTGAAAACCCTATGAGGGTCACTATGAGTCGGATACCAACGGCACCTAACAACAACATACCTTGTGTTCTCTCTGTGTCGATGCTAGTAGATCTCATTTACAATTTAAGTTTGAATTGTTGCACAGGATTCTATGGAATGAACACAGCAATCGTTTCTCTTCCTTTCCTATAGATCCTTTGTTTTGTTTGTTGTGACAACCAGTGCTAATCAGTGGGCTTCCCTGTTCACATCCTGTTCACATAGGTGTGGCTTTCTCTATGGTCTCTGTTCAGGAAGCAGGTTTCACTACTTCCATACAGTTTTCTTAAAAAGTAAAGAAGTGTCTTGTGAAAAACATTTTTCCCCCTAAAGAACAAACACCAGAGGGCCAGGGATATGGCTCAGTGGTAGAGCACTTGCCTGGCACACACAGGCCCTGGATTGGATTCTGAGCACTGGAAAAAAAAAATAGAAAGAAAGAAAAAAGAAGAAAGAAGTAACACCAGTTACATTGCAGGGGCTGCCAGCCCGCACCAGTAAACACCAGTCAACACGTGTGGCCCAGCCTAATTGTTCACCTGTGCCCCAGGGTGGTTGGCAGTTGCTCTGACCTCCCTCTTATCGAGGCCATCAAAGCTTGTGGGTGAATGAAAATGTGTGCAAATGTCCTCAGTGTGGGTGCTTGCTGCAGGAACTTGTTCTTTTGGGGACTGATTCTAGCTTAAAGGCAGAGTGCTTTACTTCCATAATTGTCCTTCATAAATAAAACCAGGATCTGAATCCTGGAGCCCTGATTGCTCCCACTATTGTTGTTGGCCTTTCCTTGGTAAGATCTCAAGAAAACCTCTAGGCTTGAGGACCTCAAGTGTGGAGTCTGCTCTGGAAGTCATGTAGCTTCCTTGACCCAGTTCACAAAGGTGTTTGTGGGGACCTCAAACCCAAAGGTCTCTCCTCTTCCTGCCTCACCGTTGTGGTCCAGACAGTGACCAACTTGGTCCTGTCTAGCCAGGTTCAAAGCCCGTGCATCTGTAGGTGGCCCGAAAACCAAATAAGAGGAACAAGACAGTTCTACTCTGTCCAGAAATAGTGTGAGAGGTGGGTTGGTGACATTTCCATTGCCCTTTAAAGTCATGATTTAGCCCTTTAAAGTGGTAAATGGAGAGGCTGTGACATATTTTACAGCCATGTCCATGGTCAGAGGCTAAAAACATCAATGAGTTTAAGAAATGTTGAAGCAGCTCCTTAGGTGGTCAAGACAGTCGGGGCTGTTGGAGAAGGCCTTTGTCCCTGCTTTGCAGAGCTGATGTCCTGCCTTGTAGGTCCTCACCATCGGGGGTTCTTGATGAGTGGCCTTGGTGTGGCTCTGGAGGCAGGACCCAGCCCTGCCATTGTGGGTAGGAGCTGCCTTTAGCTGAGCATGTCACAGTAGGCCAGGTACTTTGCAAAGCACTTTGTTTGTATATGGTCAGCAGAACAATGGCCCCAAAGACGTCCACATTGTGATCTCTAGAACCTGGGGAGATGTTAGATCATATGGCAAGGGGGAACTGAAGCTGCAGATGGATGAAGGTTGCTAGTCAGCTGACTTCAAAATGGAAGGCTACCTAGATGATCTGGCCAGGCCCAATATAATCACAGGGGTCCTTTAAATGTGCAGGGGAAGGTAGAAGAGTCAGAGCTAGAGAGAAATTGGAAGAGGTTGTGCTGCCAGCTTGAAAACTGAGGAAGGGGCCAAGGAATGTAGGTGCTTTCTAGACGCTGGGAAAGGCAGAAATAGGATTGTCTCTGGGGCCTCCAGAAGGAACCAACCTCCAAACACCTTGGTTGGAACCCAGTGAGGTGCATCATGTACTTCTGACATCCAGAATGCTAAGATAATACATTTGTCTTGTTTCAGGCCACTCTAGTAGTGACAGTTTGTTACAGCAGCAATCGGAAACTCATACAGTATGCTACCTCTGCCCTCTGAGCAGCTGTTAGTACTGCTCTCTCACACATGAGGAAAGCACAGCTGCAGGGCAGTAAAGCATCATCCAAGAGGCCTTGAGCCATGTCCAGGTCTGAGCCCAGAACTGTGTGACCTGGGATAAATTATTTATGCTCAGCCCTCAATCAGGGCTAGAACTGCATGAGGTTAATGAGGCACTCATTTTGGGTGCAAAATTTAAGGGGGCACTGAAAAAACTCAGGTATCAAGATAGAGTATATTTTTGTGCAATATTTTAAGACCAAAATTAATACAAAAAGCCATGATGAGCAAAATGCTAAAATTTTAAATAAACATACTATTAATTCCCACATCTATAAAAGCAGGCCTATATCCCAACCTCAGAGGACTGTGGAAATAAATTTTAAAATCTACCTAAAATGCCTTGGCAACACAGGGCACTTAGTAAGAGCATACTAAATGATGATACAGTTTTGCAGCAGCACAGTACAGTGTGGGGGCTGAAAGCACACAGCCCATGGTCAGGCTACTGAGGTCAAGGCCCAGTTCTCCCATTTACCAATTCGGTGACCTGGAGGAAGTCATTTAATTTCTCCTGGTCTAAGACCACCTATGGACACAGGGCTGGCTTGCCTCCTTCCCAGGCTCACTCTTAACTTCATTTCCTTAGGAATGGTGGAATTCTTTCTTTTCCTCCTAATATTTCTTCTCCATGTTTTATTTCCACCAGGTTGTTTACCTTTAGCGAATTTCATCTTCTGAAAACCTTACTTATGTGGGTCTACTTGCAACTCAACAATAAGACTCAGACAATTCCAATCTATGAGACCATGCTGTCATTTTTCAGCAGGTAACGTGACTTAGTGTGATTGATGAAATGTGCCTACTCTCTTTGCTCGCTTGCTTTTCCTTCCTTTCTTCCTTCCTTCTTTCTTCTTTCTTTGATTTTTTCTTTTCTTTCCTTCTTTCCTTCCTTCCCTTCCTTTTGTTCATTCATTCCTTCCTTCTTTCCTCTCTCCTTTCTTCCTTCCTCCCTCATCCCTTCTTTCTCCTCCGCTTCCTCCTCCTCCTTCTTTCTCCCTCCCTCCCTCCCTCCCTCCCTTTCTTTCTTTCCTTCCTTTCTTTCTTTCTTTCTTTCTTTCTTTCTTTCTTTCTTTCTTTCTTTCTTTCCTTTTTCTCTTTCTTCTTATAACATCATGGGAAGAAGCATCATCCAAAGGAGATAGAATGCAGTTTTTCTTACGGGGCCTAAGATTATGGGATGACTTCAAACCACCAGACTACTTGGAAAAGTAAATAACGTGTAGGTGTTATGAGATAATCATAAATAAATAACGTGTAGGTGTTATGAGATAATCATGTGCTTCTGAGAACTGGTTGTGTCTGGTAATGGGCATGATGCAAAAGTAACCCTTTTGTTCAAGTAAATTATCATACTCCACTGACCTTATGCTTTACTAAGTCTGGTAACTTTGATAAGCACTTTGTATTCATTATGTCTGTTTATGTGCATAATACTAAGGGGCTGGTTTTATTATTCCCATTTTAGAGATGAGAAAACTGAGGGAGAGATGAACAGTCTTGTCAGTGACCATACACATGATAAGGACAAGAGCCTGACCTGAACCCAGACCTGCCAAAGCCCAAGGTGCTTTGCTGCCTATTCCTAGAACAACCCGTAGGATTCCTCTGTCGTCACCACTTTGGTGGTTCAGTCATAGCTCCCTGGCATTTAGTAAGACCCCGAGGCTGCCTCTAACATCTGTGTTAACCTTAGCCGAGGGCTTCTAACACTGATCTGTAGGATGCCTTCTTCTCCTCCCCATCCCTCTTGGCCTGTGCGTTTTTTTGTTTTTTTTTATCTGTCCAATCACTAGTGTCTATGGTACCCATGGTGGGGTGGGGGGCAACATGGAATGAAGGTGAGAATGCTGGTTGCCAGGCTCCATTTTGTGTCTTCTTAGCCTCTTGCATTAGTCACTTTCCCTGTGACAAAATGCCTGCGATGATCAACGTTTAAGGAGGAGGAATCTCTGTTGGCTCATAGGTGCAGAACTTTCAGTCCGTGGCCGGCCCCTTAACTTAGGGGCCTGTGCCGAGGCAAAACAGCATAGTGGGGGTCGTGGAGGAGTCCAGCTGCTCACCTCATGGTTGCAGGAGGGAAAGCGAGAGGAAGGGGCTGGGTCCCAATGCCCCCTTAAAGGCCACGCCCCCACAACCTAGCGTCCTTCCACCAGGCCCCACCTCTTAAAGGGGCCACCACCTCCCAGTTGCACTGTGGGCCGGCAACCTGGCCTTTAACACATGAGCCGTGGGGGCACATTTACCATCCAGACCATCACACGTCTCAGAAAACCTCGTGCCGTCGCCCCACATCATCCAAGCTGGCTGCGTGGTGTGGGGTCCCACGTGTTCGCCAGAGGGTCTGCCCTAGACGGCCAGTCACCTTTATCATCAGGGTTATGCTTCCGTTCTGTGCACGGGCAGGAATGCGGGCCGCCAAGCATGCCGAGGCCTGTTCGAGGATCCACAGACGCCCGCTGCTTCTGCGCATGAACGTTCAGCAGATAAATAAGTCTTTGCATGTTACTCAGCCTGCCAAGTTTCACTGGTATTGTTTTGAAGCATTTAACCCGCTCCTGGAAGATCCTGGCCCCACCGTCACTAAAAATCCTATTTTTTTCTGTCTCATTATTTGGGAAAGCAGTACTACGTGCCAGAACCTGCGCTGTGTCTAGTTTCTGCGTAATTTGCTTTGAACCCGAATGTGTGAGCCCCTCCTCCCCCTCTTTGAGTAGCCCAGAGACACTCTTTCCAGTGAGTCATGCACCCCGGGAGAAACTGCAGCTTGGCAGCGGGTCAGCTCCCGTCCTGGAAATGGCTTAGCACCGGGAGATAGGAAATGAGCTCGCGGGCGGTGAGTCATCTGAGCTGTTTTTGGTAGAGAGGAGCACGTGGGAAGGAGGGAGTCAGAGGGTGTGGCCCCCACCACGCATGGGCTCTGGGGCCTTCTGCCCAAGGGTACCACGCATGGGCATTGCCCTCTGCCCGAGCTTTTCCGCTCTCCCCTCAATCTACACGGGCTCACATTTGACCCCCAAACTCCACATCTCTACACGGCGTCTCCCCCATCCTATGGTGTTTTTCGTTGGTAGCCGTTTGCTTATATCCAGGTCATCTCACCAGCCCGGGCTGAGCAACAGCGACAGTCTCTCCTCACAGGGACTGCGTCCGCATGGCGGGGCAGGAGGTCCTGATAGCTGGCAGGCCTGCCCGGGTTTCCTCCGCCTTTGTTTCCCCCTCTGCCCTCTACCCTCTCCAGCCTGTAGCCCAGATGCTTCTCCACCCACAGTCACCCAGGCCCACTTTGCCCACAGCCTCCCAGCTCAAAGGACGACGTGGCCCATGTCACAGTCAGTTTCCACTGTCGTGGATGGGCAGTGGCTGCCAGGTGCACCTGACCAAGGAGCCGCCTAAGCTCTTCTCTGGGCTCAGTGAGGAGGTGTGTGCTGGTCGGTCTGTGTCATCTACCTTGGACACAGGAGTGGGGATTTGTGGCACCCACGCTCCATGTTTGTCCTCCTTCTTGAGGATGCCCAGTGCTGACCGGCAGTGGCGTAGGGCCTCCGAGCTGCTGCCTTAGACGGGCTGGTGGCCAGAAGGTTCAGGTTGCCACCAGGCACCTCTGCTTCCACTGATATTGGAAGGAGCCTATGGGGATCCTTGGTCTGAATGGCAAATGTGCCCCCTCGGCCCGTGTGTTAAAGGCCAGGTCGCCAGCCCACAGTGCTACTTGGAGGGTGTGGCACCTTTAAGAGGTGTGGCCTGGTGGAAGGAAGGTAGGTCGTGGGGGCGTGGCCCTGAAGGGGACATTGGGACCCAGCCCCTTTCTCCTCGGCCTGGGCCAGAACCCGGTCACCATGGGAGGTGAGCTGCAATGTCCAAGAAGCTGAAGAGAATGGCTAATGAAGCAGGTTTCAGCAGCTGCTAAAAGATGGGCCAGGAGCAGTTCAAGGTGAAACAAAGCTGTAGAACCCTTGCAGATATGAGACAACACTGGGAATAAGAATGGAGGAAATTGGTGGCCAGGTTTTGTCTTGTTTTGTTTTGTTTTGTTTTGTTGTTGTAGTACTGGGGGGTTGAACCCCAGGGCCTCACACATGCCACGTAAGTGCTTTACTACTGAACTGCTGCTCTAGCCCTGTTTTTATTTTTTGAGTCAGGACCTCACTAAGTTGCACAGGCTCCCTCTGGCCTCGACCTCACAATCCTCTTGCCTCATCCTCCTGAGTCCCTGGGATTACAGGGATTTGCCATGGCACCTGGCTGGTGGCAGTGTTTAAAGCTACAAATATTGATGAAATAACTTAAGTGACAGAGCAATTGATAAGCCACCTCCAGGGAGGAGGAAGAGCAATCAGAGTGGACATTTTGAGGCCGTCACACCACAGAGACTCCAAAAGGGATTGTCATAATGGGGCACCAGGGGGACAAGCCACATGAACACTCGAGAGCAAGGGACCTATGAGTCTACTAGGAATGAGGTGGAGCTGCGTTGGGAAGCCTGGCCTGAGGGCAGCCATTGGGTAACGTGCTGTTCCCAGTGGCCTCCTAAGACAAGCCAGGAGCCAACAAGACCTATGTCCAACCTTTTCTACTCCATTTCTTTTCCTTCATTGATTTTTTTTAACCTTTCATTTATTCCACAAATATTTATTGAACATGCACTGTGGGCCTGGGACATTGGTGGAAAGTTTCTCTACCTAGCCAGATGTTTTGAAACATCTTCAAGCTTATTTTTATTGCTATCTAAACGCATCAATATAGTAAGGGGATGTACTTATACACATGCATACGTGTGAATGCAGTGCACATGTACAGCACACATTGATACGCACAAATGCATACACACTTGCACACAGGTAAGCACACACATGCACATGCTCACACGTACACCTTGGACACCCTGCAGACTGTTTTCCTCCCTGCAGTTATTTTAGACAAATAGGCTGCCCAGAATTAACTTTAGCACTTCCTTGTACAAAACAAACATATGACCCAATCTGAGGCCTTCATCCATGGAGGAAAAGTCAGCATTTCATTTGACCTACCAGTCTAAGGAGTTCAAGAAAGCGGTAAAAATCATCCATTGCAGAAAAACCAAACAGGCACATTTTAAACTTTTTTTTCTTGGTATTTGGGAGTCAAACCCAGGTCCTTGCACATACTTTGCAAGGGTCCTATCACTGGCCTGCACCCTGAACCCATTTTCATATTTTTATTATGAGACAGGGTCTTGCTAGGTTACACAGGCTGCCTCTGGCCTTGAACTTGCGATGCTCCTGCCTCTGCATCCCCAGTTTCTGGGATTACAGGCATGCGCCATTGTACCTGACAAATTTTAAACTCTTTTTAAAAGTATTTTTTAAAACCAAACTATAAAATACCTACAGAAAAGTGCATGAACTTGAAGTGAACAGGTCAGTGAATTTCCTCACAGGGACTACGCCTAAGTAACCAGCGCCCAGACCAGGAGACGGCATGATAAGCCCCTCAGGGGCCTCGAGTCACTACTCCTCCACCCAGCGGTGAACAATATCCTGACTTCTTTTACTATAGACACAGCTTGCCTGCTTTTGAATTTTATATAAGTAGAATCCCATAAATACCTAACTTCATTCACTCAACCGTTTGTCTGTAAGTCTACGAGTTTACATGTAGCAAACTCGTTTGTTCTTAAACACATTTCATTATATGAGTATACACTATTTATCTATTCTGATATTGATGGACTTTTTTGGCCACTAGGATTAGTGCTATTATATATGATATTGTGCATATCTGTTTGAATATGTAATTGTTTGCTTCTATTGGATATGAAGGCTCCCTTTTCTGTCAGTTTGCTGTACTGGGAGGGCTTGCATGTTGCTGTGATGCTGAAAGCTATGCCACTGGTATTACAGATATCAGCAGGGTCACCTATAGTGGACAGATTTTAGCTGAGCTTCCAGACTAAGACAGGCTAGGGAGAAGAGCATCATGTTTGAGAGAGTGGCAGGTCAATGAAAAAAAAAAGAAAACCCTTAATTACATGGATTGACACATGCTGCAACAATGGGCTTAAACATAAAAAAGATCATGCACCTGGCAATGTTGGGGAGTTTTTGTTCTGTTGTACATAGGGTCGCTGTGAGTTAGCCTCAACTCGATGGCACCTAACAAAACCAGCAACAATTGGATGTAAAACTAGAAGTAGAATTACTATATTATAGGGTATAAATACGGTCAACTTCAGTAAAAACTGCCAAACTCTTTTGTAAAGTGGTTGTACTAACTTGCTCCCTAACCAATAACATATGAGAATTTTGGTTTTTCCATATCCTTTCTTTTTTCTTTCTTTTTTTTCCCTCCTTTATTTTTTTTGGGGGGGGGAATTTTTAATGTACAACTTAATGGCTATCATTCCGACATATATTTCATTGTGACATTTCCATAGATGCATTTCATTGTACATTGCTCACATAACCTCCCCCTTACCTTCTCATGACCCTCTTCCCCCATCCCTTACCCCCCCGACCAATGATCTCCTTTCTACTTGGGTGTCTTTTTGTGGGAATATTTATCTATATATGTGCATCCCAATTTTGATTTAAGTCCAGAATTTTTTCTATAGTGATCTATCTTTTTACATTCTTAGCAGTAGTACATGAGTGATCTAGTCTATATGAATTATTGCCATCCTTTGGTATTACTGGTATTGGTATTATTATTATTATTATTATTATTATTATATCCCATATTAATAGAGTTGAGCTGTTTACATTGAGGTTGACCTCTCCCCCATTCCTCCCTCCTCATTGGTCCTCCTCCCCCTCCAGTCCTCTCCCATCATCCCTCCTCTTGCTAGATCGCTCCCTCCTTTCCACTCCTTGAATTGTCCCTTCTACACTAAGTTTGCATGAGCTTTTTATTATGTTCTAATTTATGTATAGGATTTTTTCCTTCTTTTAAGTTTGACTCAGCTCCCACATATAAGTGAGAACATATGGTATTTCTGTCTTTGAGCTTGTGTTTGTTCACTTAAGATAATTTTCTACAATTCCTTCCATTTTGCTGCAAATGACATTATTTCATTTTTTAAATTACTGAGTAGTACTCCATTGTGTATATGCACCGTAATTTTTTTTATCCATTCTTCTGTTAATGGGCACTTTGATTGATTCCATATCCTTGCTATTGTGAAAAGTACTGCATTGAACATGGAGATGCAGGTGTCTCTGTGGTATGATGACTCATCTCCCTTTGGGTATATTCCCAATAGTGGTATAGCTGGGTCATATAGTAGATCTATTTTTAGATTTTTGAGGTAACTCCATATTGATTTCCAGAGTGATTGAACCAATTAACAACTCCACCAGCAGTGTAAGAGGGTTCCCTTTTCTCCACAGCCTCACCAGCATTTGTTATTATTTGTTTTATTGATCTTGGCCATTCTTACTGGAATAAAGTAGAATCTCAGAGTTGTTTTGATTTGCCTCTCCCTAATGGCTAGGAATATTAAGCATTTTTTCATGTGTTTCATGGCCTTATGAGCTTCTTCATTTGAGAACTCTCTGTTCAGTTCCTTTTCCCACTTGTGTATAGGATTATTTGTTTTCTTGGAAATTGCTTTCTTGAGTTCTTTATAAATTCTGAAAATTAGTCCTCTGTCCCATGTATAGGATGTGAAGGTTTTTTCCCATTCAGTGGGGACTTCCTTGACTCTGTTGATTATTTCCTTTGCTGTACAGAAGCTTTTTAATTTCATGTAATCCCATTTATGTATTCTTGTTACGATTTCTTGAGCAATTGGAGTCCTATTAAGGAAATGCTTTCTTATACCTATATATTGGAGCATATTACCTATCTTTTCTTCTAAGAATTTTAAAGTTTCTGGTTTTATGTTGAGGTCTTTTATCCATTTAGAGTTAACTGTCATGCATATGGAGAGGTGCATATCTTTTTCAATGCTTGGTATTTTTTCTTTTGCTACTCCAATGGGTGGATAGTAGGACTAATTTGCCTATTCTTTTAAAATTTACATTTTCCTATTAATGAAGGTGGCTAATTCTTTATATATTTGTTAATGACTAGTTACTTTCTTTAGTGAGAGGTCTGCCCAAGTCTTTTGGCTTTTTAAAACATTGATTGGTGCCGGGCGCGGTGGTGCATGCCTGTAATCCCAATGGCTCAGGAGGCAGAGGCAGGGGGATCGCAAGTTCAAGACAAGAGAGAGTCTGCGTAACTTAGCGAGACCCTGTCTCAAAAAAGTAAATTAAAAAAAAAGGGCTGGGGTGCAGCTCAGTGGTCAAGCACTTGCAGAGCATGCAAGCACGAGGCCCTGGGTTCAACCCCTAGTACCAAAAAAAAAAAAAAATGATTGGTCAGATTTTTTCCTTAATGACTTATGATTTTTCTTTTCTACATTCTAGTACAAGTTCGTTGTTTGATATATGAATTGCAAATACTTTTACTTTGTGGTTGGTTTTCTCAACAGTATTCTGATGAACTGAAGTTGTAAATTTTAAAGCAGTCCAATTTATCAAGCTTGTCTTTTATGTTGTTGTTGTTGTTAGGTGACACTGAGTTGTTATCCGACAACCGGCAAAACAGTACTGTTACTGCTTCTCTATTATTCATAGGGTTCTCACTGGCAGATGTGTTTTGGGAGTGGGTTGCCAGGTCTTTCTCCCAAGCCTGCAGCACCTGGTGTTCCCAGGCAGTCTCCCATCCAAGTACTAACCAGGCCTAACCCTGCTTAGCTTCCGAGATCTGACAGGATTGGACACCACAGTGGTACAGCTGCAGGCATTTGTCTTTTATAGTTAATGCTATTTAAGAAATTTTTGCCTATGCTTCATCCACGAAGATATTCTCCTATTTTCTTCCAGAAGCTTTATTATTTTATCTTTCAGTTAAATCTGTAATCCATCCAGAATCACTTTCTAAGCATGTTGTGAGGTAGGGTCACAATCATGATTCTTTTTTCCCCTATAAGGATGCACAACTGATCTGGCATCATGTATTGAAAAAAAAAAAAACATTGTCTGCTGCTCCATAGTGTTAACTTTGTCATAAGTAGCACAACCACCTATACGAGGAGGAAGTCATTTCTGGAGATTCTATTCCATAGTATTGTCTATCCTTTAATCAATACCATACTTTCTAAATTACTATGTATCTTTATAAATCTTGATATCTAATCATCCAAGTTCATCAATTTTGTTCTTCTGCAAGGTTTTCTGGGCCATTCTTGGTTCTTAGGATTTTCACGTTGTAGTTGTTGTTGTTGTTGTTGTTGGTGGTGGTGGTATTGTTGTTGTTAGATGCCATCAAGTTGGGTCCAACTCAGAGCAACCCTATGTACAAAAGAACGGAACACTACCGTATAGTGTGCCATGCCTGGCACTGTGTCAATGCCTCTCTGCTATTCATAGGGTTTTCAATGGCTGATTGCTTCAAGAATGGGCTGCCAGGTCCTTATCTGAAGCCTAAAGTACCCAGTATTCCCAGGCAGTCTCCCGTCCAAGTGCTAACCAGTCCCGACCCTGCTTAGCTTCCAGGACCTGACAAGATCAGATGTGAGGGTGGCATGGCTATAGACAGGATTGTCACATGTGCACTCTAAAATCAGCTTGTCAGTTTGCACACCCCAAAATGTCTTGCTAAGATCTTGATTGAGAAGACATTGAACCAATTCTTTGAGGAGAATTAACATCTTTATGATACTGAAAAACTTAAGAATCCATGAAAATAGTATGAATCACCATTTGTCTTTTTAAATTTCTCTTGATAAAGTTTTATAGTTTAACTATGTAGAAGTCTTGCTCATCTTTTCTTTAAGTTTATTCCTAAGCATGTGATATTTTTTAATGGCTTATATGTTTATTTATTTGACCTGGGTTCAACCCAGGGCCTCATGCATGCTAGGTAAGCACCCTACAACTAAGCTCTCCCTTCCAGGCCCCACCCCACTTTTTAATTTTGATTGAGATAGGGCCTCGCTAAGTTGTACAGGCTGCCTCTGTCCTCGAGGGGGCCTCTGGCTTCCATAACTCAGCCCTCTAAGTCACTTATCTAAATAGTTTAAATTTTTTTGACACAAATAATTAACAAACCTCATCCTTTGGACTGAAGAATAATTGAAACACAGTAACTTGCGCATACATAAAGTTCCAATTTGATGAGTTCTAATTTATTTGTGCACCCATAAGATGATCATTGCCATGAACATAATGAACATATCCATCTAACCCAAAAGTTTCCTTATGACACATTATAACCCATCCATCTCCGCCCTCAACACCCACACATACATCATGCCCTGGAAAACAGATCTGCTTCGGCAGCTCTAGATTCATTTATAATTTTCTAGAATGTTACATTTCTGAAATGTTACATAAATAGAATCATAAAGTATGTGGGTTTTTTTCTTTTGGTTTCATTTAGTTAACAGAATTATTTTGAGAACCATTCATGGTATGTTGTTGTTGTTGTTGTTGTTGTTGTTAGGTGCCATCGAGTCGGTATCCGACTCATAGCGACCCTCATAGGGTTTTCAATGGCTATTTCAGGATTGCCTTGGGAGTGGATTGCCAGGTCCTTCTCCCATTTTTGCGATGCTGGGAATTGAACTTGGAACCTCAGAGACTGCAGCACAGTGCTCTACCAACTGAGCTAAATCCCAGCCCATTCATGGTATAGCAGGTCTCAATAGGTCTTTTGTTTATTGCTGAGCAATACTCCACCTATGGATTACCAAAATGTGTTTTGCTGGTCATCTTTGGATAGACATTTGGGTTGTTTTTAGTTTGGGGCTGTTATAAATAAAGATACTGTAAACATTCATGTATGTCTGTTGGGGACTGTGTTTCCATTTCTTTTAGGAAAATAAATATGTAAGGATAGAACAGCTGGGTAATATGGTAGGTATGTTTAACTTTTTAAGAAACTGAAAAACTATTCTCCTAAGTGGTCATATAATTTTATATCCCCACAAAAAGTACAAGAAGTATAGCAGTGTTTCATTTGCTCTACATCCTTGCTAGCATTTGGCATGGTCAGTCTTCTTAATTTTTGCCAACTTAATGAACATGTGATTGGTACCTCATTGTGATTTTAACTTGCATTTTCCTAATGAGTATTGACATTGAGCATCTTTTCATGTGTTTATTTGGCATTCATTTATCTTCTTTGATGAAGTCTGCTCAAATTTTAGACTGATTTTTTAAAAATTATTTATTGAATTATAAGTGTTTTTTATATATTCTGGATACAAATCTTTTGTCAGATATATATTTTATAAATATTTTCTTTAAGTCTATGACTTATCTTTTCATCTTCATAAGTACCTTTTGAATATCAAAAGTTTTTAATTTTGATAAAGCTCAATTTATTAATTTTTTCATTTCTTTTTATGCCTTTTTGTCCTATTTAATAATCTAGCCAAAGCCAAGATTACTAAAAATTTTTTCTCATATATTATCTTCTAAGAGCTTTATAGTTTTAGCTCTAACATTTATATTTATGATTTTGAGTTGTTTTTTATATAAGAAATAAGAGTTAAGGTTCATGTTTTGCATGTAGATATACAATTGTTGAAAACATTGTTCTGTTTGTCTTGAGTAGCTTTTGGCATCTTTGTCAAAAACTATGTGTCTGTTTCTGGACTCAACATTTTGACCCTTTAAGCAATATGACTATTTTATGCTATTATATAATCTTCATCACTATAGCTTCATAATAATCTTGAGATAAAGTAAGTCACCAAGGTTTGTTCTTCTTTTTAAAATTATTTTAGCTGGTCTAGTTCCTTTGCACTTTCATATTAGTTTTAAAATCAGCTTTCCCATCTCTATAGAAAAATTGTTTTGGCTGGGCACAATGGCACATGCCTGTAATCCCAGTGACTCAAGAGGTAGAGGTGAGAGGATCCCAAGTTCAAGGCCAGAGGCAGCCTGTGTAACTTCCCGAGAGAGTCTCAAGATAAAAAAAAGTAGAAAAGGGTTTGGGGCTTGGGATGAAGCTCAGTGGTAGAGCACTTACAAAGTATGAGCAAGGCCCTGAGTTCAATCCCCTGGTACCACAAAAAACCCAAAAAATTATTTTGGGATTTTGATAAGGATTGTCTTAAATCCACAGACCACCTTGAGGAGGATTTACATATTAAGAAGATCAAGTTTTCTGATTTATGAATATGATACTTTTTCATTTAATTAGGTCTTCTTTTATTTCCCTCATTAATGTTTTATAGTAGGCCTTATCTATCATTTAGAAAGTTTATCTCTTAAGTTTTTCATATTTGACACTATTGTAAAGGGTATTGTTATTTTAGTTTTGATTTCCACCTTTTCTAATATACAGACACATAATTGATTTTTTTGTCCATTGGCTTTGTATTCTGAAACCTTACTAAACTCACTTATTAGTGAGTAGCTTTTTTCTAATAACATTTTTGTGGATTCCTTAGAATTTTCTACAGAGACAATCATATGACCTGTGAATATAGTTTTACTTCTTCCTTTCTAGTATGTATGCCTTTTTTTGTTCTTGCCTTATGAGACTGACTAGAATGGCCTGTACAGTGATGAACAGAAGTGATGAGAGTGAGCATTCTTGCCTTATTCTAGATTCTTGGGGGTGGATTCAATCTTTCACCATTAAGTAGGATATTTACCATAGGTCTCATCTGGACACCCCTTCTCAGATTAGAACTCCTTTCATTCCTAGGTTTTTTTTTTTTTTTTTTTTTTTAATGAGGAATAGATGCTTTGTTTTGTTGAATGTTTAATCCATTCTTTTTCTAGCTTCATAAAGTAGAAATGTAAGTCATTGATGTAAGACCATTTTTTAAAAGTGTTTAGGGCTATAAGTTTTCCTCTAAGTATTGTTTAGTTACATTCCCACACATTTCAACGTTATATTTTAAAGTTAATTCAGTTCAAATGTTTTCTAATTTTCTCTTTAAGTTCCTCTTTTGACTCGAGTTATTTATAACTATGCACTTTAATTTCTAAATATTCAAGGATTTTTCCAGATATCTTTCTGTGATTGATTTCCAGTTTCATTCCATTGTTTTGAGAGAAAATATTCTGTATGATTTTAATTCTTTTACGTAATTGAGAGTTGTTTTTGGCCTAAAATAGGTTATCTGTTATAATATTTATTATATTTTAATGCCTGTAGAACTTACTGTAATGGCCCCTTTTTAGTATTCAGTATTTATAATGTGTATATATTCTACCCCCTCATTGGCAAGCACTGCTAGAAGTTTATCTTCTGAAAGAAAAGCCTTTTGGTTTCATTGATTTTTTTAATTGTATGTAATTAGAATTTTTATCTTCATTATTTTCTTATGTCTACTTTCTTTGAGTATCATTTGATACTCTTTTTCTAATTTCTTGAGATGAGCACTTAAGCAATTGATTCCTAGGCTTGCCTTCTTTCTAACTTAGAGGTATAAATTTCCTTTAGCCGCATCTCACAAGGTTTGAGGGTGCACATACATATGGAGTGTCAGGTCAGCAGTGAGGATGGCTTTGTCTGGCATTGGAGCGGGGACAGAGTGGGGTGGAGAAAGGGAGGTAGCCAGGGAAACAGTGACACTGTCTGAGTGCTGATTTCAGGGAGACAGAGCAGAAAGAAGGACCACAAATGTGATCCCAGGATGATTTACTCGTTCACCTGGTGCACCTGGCTGGGGAGGGGTCGCAGAGGGGAGAAGCAACTCACTGAGGTTGGGAGTTCATGGGAATTTATACAAAAATCTGGGATCAGTGGCAGTTGGTTTTGTTTTGGATTGTTATGGTGAATTTGGAGAGCTCAGACCACTTATTGAGAGCTCAGAGCTACGGGTTTTCTAAAATGCCACCTTGTTGGAGTGATCTGCTGTGCTTCCACACTCAGGTCAAGTCTCCCAGAGGAAACCCTCTGGGCCACCTCCCTTCCTCACAGTCTAAGGCAGAGGCCCATTCATTGGGGTTGGTAGAATCCCATATGCAGTTTATTTAAAACATGCACTGGGATGACCTGTTCCTAAGTATGGCTCTCACACTGGCCATTTGCAGTAGCGACTGTGTCTTATTAACTTTATATTCCTGTTCAAAGTACTTAATATCTATTCACTAAGTATTAAACATGGGAGAAGGACATGGTAATCTACTCTCGAAGCAATCCCAAAACAATCAGCCATGGAAAACTTTATGAGGGTCGCTGTGAGCCAGACCCAACTTGATGGCACCTAACAACAATGACAAGTATTGAATGAATGATGCTCTGAATGTTATTTTGTGGTAATTTCTGGAATATTTCACTTTGAAAGCTTCTGCATTGAATTTTACATAAATACCATAAAGAGGAATGTAGTGACTTTCTGGTCAGCTGTTTGATGTCGTCAAGTGCTGTGGTTTGGTGTTTGCAAGTGCAAGAAGTGCTCGGGGCAGGGATGGTTTCAGCCCCACTGCATGTGGGTTTGACCTTGGGTCACACCTTTCTCCCTCCAGCCTTAGGCATGACAGTGTGGGATACATTTCAACTGCAGCTCTCTTCCCCACAGCTCGGATGATTCTTCATATGAGCTGTGTATCCGTTCAGGGTCAGCAGGAGGTTGGAAACCAGCTCCTGCCTTCATCTTGTCTCTATGTTTCTTTTTCTTGGTGCCTAGGACAGGGCTAGAGGTGCATGACCTCTGGAAAAATCCAACCCACAATCAAATGTAATTGATTGTCATAATTAGAAGCTGGAAAGATCATCCACCTCCAAAAGCCCTTCCTCTGGAGAACAGGGTAGCAGTTTTCTCACAATTACACAAGTTGGGGGTGGGGAATGCGATTTAGAAACCATACGATAACAAACTGTTCAGCTCACACCAGTTTCTAAATTGCTCACTTTACTGGAGGTTGCTGGTGGAGTGTCCCTTACAGTCAACTGGTCCTGCACTGTCAGTTTGCAGGTAGCTGAGGCCCAGGGATGGGAAGGGACTTGTGCCTGCTCCTTTGGCAGATTGGTGGCGGAGCTAGGGTTGATTTGAGTCTTCCATGTCTTCTGGCAAATCATTTCACTTTGAGATCTCAGGGTTGGGGATAAACCACAGCAAACCCATATTTCCGGTCCTTGGCTTATTTATCAATCATTGAGTTCCTCTTAGACACTCACTGGATGGAGGTCTTTGAAAGCAGGCAGTGACGATAACTGCTATACAGTCCCAACTTCTTGATGCCACTGACCTCTCCTGCTGAGACTCTTTCCGGTCCCCTATCCAAAGCCTTTACAAAGCTAGCCAACAATGGCCCCAGGAGCCTTCCCTGTATTCCCCTGTGCACTGGATAGATTTCCCCTCTGAACTTCTCTTCGCAGTGAGAGCAAGAGCCTGTGCCAACTGTGTGGGTGTGCACCCGCCTGACAAACCGAACAACACCTTCCCCACCCCTTCCCACACAAACTATGCCCAGGGAACCACCTAGGGGAGCTGCCTGGTCATGCCCCGCACCTCGGGTGCCCCAAGCACACGGATTTCTTGTGGGAACTGATCTGTGGTGCTGCATCCCCCAGGGTGGGCAGAAGGCACATGTCCTTGTGATTCACCAAGGGCATTTGCAGAAGTAGCCACAGGGTCAGCATGGAACAGGGCACCCCTAGAGTGACAACGCTGGTCTCTTTACCATAACGTTTGCTTTGAAATAGACCATGAGTCATGGACGCTAGCACCATGAAATTGGTCTCTCTTCGAATTGCACCACCAGGCGTTATGCTGGGAGGTTGATATATCCCGGAACAAGAGTTCTTAGCACCCAACTTTTATGTTCCTTGCCTGGTCTCTGCGTCCCCTCTGGCTCTGGCCAGCACTTCCTCTGCTTCCATTGAGCCTATCTCTCTGAAGCATGAATCTCTCTTGTTCTCAAGTCCTTACGTTTTACTGATTTCTAGTCCTTCCTCACTCTCCACTTCCCCATGCTGCTTCTCGGTATTCCAAAATACCGAGAAGCAGCAAAGCACGTTCTCAACAACAGCACAGAGGAATGGAAGGTGCACAAGGAGCCTGGGTGTAGGAGGTCCTCCAACGATGGCTGTGTCTGTCATTAGACAAGATTCTGGCGAATCCTGCCCAATTCCCCCTTTGGGCAAGGGTCCAACTCCCCCTGACAGAATGCCATTGGACTGCTCTCAAATGATGGATAGGGTTTGGCCTGGCAAAGGAACATGGTGGCAACAGATAGAACCACATGGGCAAAGGAACATTGGCATGGAGTAGCCTGTGCGCTGGCGCTGGCACTACTGGTGTCCTTAGAAGATAAAGTGTTGATGAACGGAGGGATGGAAAGGTGGAGTTGAGGCTGGAAAGTTGTCAGGGACCAGATCATTCATCCAATCCATTCACCCAAGATGTTGCAAGCTAAGTGCCCGGCACTGTAGGAGACGCTGAGTGAGAACCCAACAACAAACAGAGCAGACGTCAATACCCATCTTCCCAGAGCTTGAAGCCAGATGGCAGAGACAGCGGATTAGGTGCGTGATGGAAGAGGTCAGCCAGAGTCTGAGTCCCACTTCTGCCATTTAATGCCACTAAGACTTTGGACCAGCAGCCTAATCATTGTACATGGAGGCAATCACGCCTCCATCCCAGACCTGATGGACAGGTCAGTTCTGACTTTGTGAAGCCTTTGGCAGGAGGAACTGGGCAGGAGTGACGTTTGAGAGGCAATGGTTGGAGGGCTGCAGCAGGAGTTGCTGAGTGAATGGCTGTTGGGCAAACTACTTTCCCTGGGGGGACCTAAAGGGAATGTCCATTCTCCCCAGATAGAGAGAACATGGGCAGACCAAAGAAAGGATTTTAAACCAATGAATTTATTGGGGTTGCTTACAGGCAGGGCTATGGGTGACTCATGGACAGCATTTGCAGACAGTTACACCACTGAGGAGTTCCCACCAAAGAGTCCCACAGGAAGCTGCACCCCCAAAGCATCCTTCTAAGCACTGGGGCTATTCACAGGATCAAGTGTGATTCCCCCGCAGCCTCGTGGTCAGCTACACCACTGAAGAGTCCCATGGGTGACTCACAGCAGCTGTACCACCACCACGTTCCACATCCAGCCACTGGTTCACCTCTTACATAACTTAGCAACCCTTGCAGCTGGGGCAGGAGGGAGTGGTTATTGGCAGCCCAGGGGAGGGTACTGTGGGGGGTCTTGTGAAGTTCTTGTACCCATCCTTCCCCCTCCCTCCAAGAGGGAATGCTAATAGTGCCATTACCATGGCCATAGGCCTAGCTGTCAGCTGGATAGTTTTGCTTATTTTGGTGCCAGGACTGCTGGTCAAGATCTCCAAGGTCATGATGGGTGTTCAGTTTCAAGATGGTAATGATCACGTCAGGTCCAGCAGAACCAGGCACACCATAGAGGCTATTTCCCAGGTCTTTGATTCCAAGTGCACGGGTCTTCTGTACCGAACAGCCATGCTGTCTTCTTATCATGAGTTATTTCCCCACAATGTGGATTTGTTTTCCAATCATCACCTTAAAATTTACTATGTGATTTTATTTTTCAAATAAGCTAAGCAATTTTCTAACCTAGATCTTTTTATCGGGGTAAAATCTATGTTGTTGTGTTGTTGTTAGGTGCCGTCGAGTCTGAGTCCGACTCATAGTGAACCTGTGTACAGCAGATCGAAACACTTGCCAATTCTGTGCCAGGCAAACAATCTTATTTATGTTTAAGCCCATTGTTGCAGACACTGTGTCAATCCATCTGGTGGAGGGTTTTCCTCTTTTGCGTTGACCTGCCACTCTCCCAAACATGATGTCCTTCTCCAGGGATTGTTCTCTCCTGACTACATGTCCGAAATATGTAAGACGCAATTTGGCCATTTTTGCTTCCAAGGAGCACTCTGGTTGTACTTCTTCTAGGACAGATTTGTTGGTTCTTTTGGCAGTCCATGGTATATTCAATAGACTCTCCAGCACCACAATTCAAAAGCATCAATTATTTTTCTGTCTCTCTTGTTCAATGTCCAGCTTTCACAACCATATGATGCCACTGAAAATACCATGGCATGAGTCAGACGCACCTTCGTCTTCAATGTGACATCTCTGCTTTTCAATACTCTAAAGAGATCTTTTGCCACAGCTTTTCCTAGAGCAATGCGTCTTTTGATTTCTTGACTGCTGCTTCCATGGGTGTCGATTATAGAGCCAAGCAAAGCAAAATCTTGGACAACCTCAATCTTTTCTCCATTTATTGTGAAGTTGCGTGCTGATATGCAATTTACCATTTTCACCATGTTGTGTGTAGAGTTGAGTGGCGTTAAGCACACTCACATTGCTACGCATCCACTCTCAGGACTCTCCCCTTTCCAAACCAAAACTCCATTTCAGTCTGTCCATCGAAGACTAACTCCTTTCTTTCTTCTCCCTCTCCTCTGCTCCCTTCTGTCTCTGTAGATGTGATTACTCTAGTGCCTTCCAGAGCAGAATCACATAGTATTTGCCCTTCCGGATCTGCCTTATTTCACTTCAAATAACACCTTCGAGGTTCGTTTGTGAGGTAGCACATATCAGAATACTTGGGTTTGTACTTTGTGGCTCATATTTAAAGTGCTGGGACCAGCAGAGCTGTGGGTCTCCCACTCCAGAAGGTGATAGGGATGGAGTGCAATAGGTGTGGCCGAGAGCATCTCTACCATTACATTCTGTACCCTCATGGTCTGTACCCAGGCTCTGCCTTCAGGAGGTCTGTGGGGGATTTTCCCTGAGAGGTAGACCCAGAGCCAACCCCGGTGAGTCTTTCAGGATGAAGGAACCGTGACTATCTAAAGGGGTGATGCCCTGAGGAGTTTCTCAGGGAAATTTCTTCGGAAGCCTGAAGTTTGTCCCTGAATAGTGCCAAACCAAGCGAGGTTTTTGCCCAGGCAGGGAAGCAAAGGGAATCTATGCCAGACCTCCGTTCTACCAATGCAACCTCGGCCAGATGTCCCCAGACTTAGCATCTTGCCTGCTCCCATTCTGTGTGACACCAGATGAATGCTGTCACTGTCAGGGGAAGGGTAGCAGATGCTGCCACACCTGGCAGTTGAGAGGTGCCAGGTGCGGTGCAAAGGCAATGTGCTGGCCTGGGAGCCCTGCCCGGAGCCCCAGCTCTGCCACAGAGGCCTTGCGGGGCTCTAGCAGCAGGGGTAACTGACTGGTTCTAGGGCGTGGGCTGCACCCCACAGGCCCTTTGAAAGTTGAGAAAATCCGAGGCCGAGCACACCATTCCCTTGAGGAGGCCTTGGCTCAGGTGATTTTGAGGGTGGCAATGATGGCGAGGGCTGGGATTTAGCTCAGTTGGTAGAGCACTGCACTGCAGTCTCTGAGGTCCCGAGTTCAATTCTCAGCACCACAAAAATGGGAGAAGGGCCTGGCAATCCACTCCCAAGGCAATCCCGAAACAGTCAGCCATTGAAAACCCTATGAGGGTTACTATGAGTTGGATACCTACTCGACGGCACCTAACAACAACAATGATGGTGAATGCCACCAGGAACAATTCTGTGCTCCTGAGCAGCCCCACTCCAGGTCGCTGTAGAACATCGGTGGTGCTTACAAGGTGCTGAGGCCTCGCTGGGTCCCAGCAGCTGTCCCGCCTCTCCCCGGCACTGTGGCCTTGACTTCTCCCATCTACCTTAGAGATGTGTGTGGCTGTTGTCCCCACGTGACAGAGGAGCGCGAACCTCAGAAAGGTGCAGTCCCATGACTGGTGAGCAACTGGGCCAGGCCCTGGTGCATCTGACCGCAGGGCCCCAGCCTGTTTGTGCCATGACCTGACTCACTGCTTGTCCAGCCTAGCAAGAGGAGAGGCATCCTGGCCTTTCCCCAGGGGGCCATGAAGTCCACCTACCTGTTTCTACCAAGCTCTTCCCAAGTCCTCTGGGATAGGAGGGTTGTCCAGAGAGGTCCGGGCTGATGTCCCTCAGGTCTGAATGCCTCTCAAAGGCAGCCTGAGGGCCTTAGGTACTGCTGTTTTCCTGGCCACCTTCCTATTCTGAGCAAAGCCACAGATCTGGTGCTTTGGGCTTCTGGGTTGGAGGGGAAACGCTTTCCTTTAGGCCTGTCCTTTCCCTGCTCTGGCAACATCGGACTGTAGTTAAGCTGTAGCTCCAGCCAGTGCTCATGGCTCAGAGGCAGCCCAGGCTGGGGGAGTCCTGGCCACAGGCTCTGACTCATTCCCTAGGGTGCTCAGCAAGGCTGGGGAGGACTCTGCTGGGTCAGTTTCTTCTTCCCTCCTTGACACTTCTCACCAGCCATGATGCGCCCTCAGTTGTTCCTCTGAAGAACGAGGCAGAGACAGAGGAGGCATCCACATGAGTAGGTAGAAAGGAGGCGAGAGCCATCTGTCCTACTGAGACATCTGTGTTCACAGAGCATCAACACTGCCCACTCGCCTGGGTGACAGAGGGCTGGTTCCAGAATCAACAGCCCCGTAATCCTGGAAGTATCCATCTTCCTTTTTGATGCCTCTTCAATCACCTCCAAAGACAGGCACACTCTAGGTGTTAATAAACACCACTGAATCCAATCAGAAGACATTTGTCTTTACAACTGTCTCCCCTCTCAGAACTTCTTAGCACCCCTAGACCTTCCTTCTGGGACTGGCATGCAGAGGAGCTGTAGAGACTCAAGAACCCCCAGATCTCATGAAGACTAGAGGTTCTGGGCAGGTTGGTAGGATCCTCAAAGAGATGGAATGTGGGGCCAAGGGCATATCCGGTCCAGCTTGGACAGGGTGTGATTAGGACTCTTGGTTCTCATAAAAAATCATCTGAAAATGCCCTTGGCTGGTCTTGTACAGGATCTGCCTCAGGGGAATGACTTGGCATTTCCAGAGGGACTTGGAAAAATTACCCCCATTGTGCTTGTTTGTGAAAAATGACCATTTTATGAAGCAAGTTATTGCAAAACAAGGGAGGTGGATATGTGCCTGTGTATCTGTGTTTTCTCGAGGGGAATCTGATCTTCTCCAGCCAGCTCTGCTCTTCAGCCTGTGTGGCAGTTAGCTGGCGTCTAGCATGAACACTGGCCGTTGCAGAACTAACTGATTGATGGTGAGGTCAGCTACTGTAATGAGTTACCCACACATCCACTCTTTGTTCTTCCTAATTCTACCAGAAAACACTTTTGAGGGGCCTCATTGATTGCTTACTGCAAGGACAACATCTGTAAAGGAGGAGTTAGATATCCCAGGTTCAAGTCCTGGCTGAGCCTCTATTTTTCATCTGTAAAATGAAGCTAACAATACTTGCCCTCTCTATCCCATGGGAAATGTGTAAGGGTCAAGGGAGAAAATGTAGATTGGAGTCCTCTGTACATAGCTTGTGTTCCCATCAGTTGCTTAATACACGTGTGTTGGCACCCAGTGTGTGCATCACTCAGAGGCAGATGCAGAGGGGAGTGTGGCAACCTGTCTTATTGCAATCTGTGGGGTTCAACTTCACAAATGCTATCGAAGCTGCCCCTGCTTCCATATATCTGCCCCACCTAGCGTCACCCAGGCCCCACTGCTGTGGGGCGCGCGCCTCCTGGTTGGGCCTGGATGTTCAGACTGGTGGCGCCGCCAGGCACACAGATACTAAACACAATTCTCTCGGGACCCTCCGGTGAGGGACTCGGACTCCTGCTGCGCTCAGGACACCGGCGGAGATGGGAGAAAGGAAAAGCCTTGAGTGCTTTTGCCTTCCAGGGACAAACACCCATGTTGGTGGTCTCGGTGTTCACAAGGAGAGCGTTCTTGCTTCATTGGTGGTCAGATGGAGAGAGAGTTCTTGTTTAATTGGTGGTCGAAGATCTGGGCGAGAGAGAGCGCGAGCGCGAGCGCGAGCGCGAGCGAGAGCGAGAGCGAGAGAGAGAGAGAGAGAGAGAGAGCGAGAGCGAGCGAGCGCGAGAGAGCGCGAGCATGAGCGAGCTGTTTCCTCATCGGTGGTCTGGGCAGGGAAAAAAAGGGAGAGCTGCCATAGTGCAGCTCCTTATATAGCTCACCCACTGAATGGCCTGAGGCAATCAGCTTTGAGTCCAATTGTCCAATCAGGTTCGGGGGATTTGTGAAGCGTTTTGTACAAACATCCAATCAAGTTACTTTCATTTTCCCTAGATTTCTAATTTACAAACCAGATCTTCAAAAGCCATTTTCCTAGTTTGGGGGTTTTTGCCAATTTTCTCCCAATTTCCCCCTACACACTGCCTGTCTCTCTGACATGGTGTTCAGTAGCCCTCGCTCATTGCACAGAGGAGTTTTCTGAAAGCCTTCTCTTCTTCTTTGTGCCTCTGCTAAGCTTTCCCAGGAAGTGTTGCTTTCTGGAGCAGGACGTAGGACAGAGCTGGATACCGCTCTTCCTTGGCTTGCATCTGCATGGCATCACCAGCGGTAAGTGCCACAAATGTGACCGGATGCCTGGAGAAGCTGTTGGGGATCTGCCCCCCCACCACTCAGCTACTCCCCCAGAAGACCCTCCACGTGTTACCAAAGGAGGGAACCGAGATCTGGCACTGTCACTTCCAAGGTGTAGGACAACGGGAAAGTCACATAACCGCTTGGTCTCAGTTTCCTTGTCTGTAAATTGGGACTCATCAGAGGTGCCCTGAAATAGGATGATGGGGGGGGGGGAGGGGCTCACCTACCATGAAGCACTCTGCAGCTTTCCTGGGTGATTTCTCACCATCTCCTTGTGTAGCTGCCTCTGCCTGGCATTCACTTCTACCTCACTTATTTAGTAGTTGGGGAGAAAACCAGATCAATTGAACTATTTGCCTCTGTAGTTCAAATTCTTCCAGCCCTTCCCTGGAGAAGGAAATATGGGTTGTGGTATTATAGATGCACTTTATCAGCCAGAGAGCTGTCCTTTGGAAACCCTTAGCAGCTTCCGCTCAGACTTTGCTCCCTGTTTGGCAACGTGCGGTTCAGCCGACCTCTACCCTTCACGATGATGTGTTGGCCAAATATAGTAACATTCAGCCTTGCCTTGGCTTCCAGCATGCTCTGACTAACTGTGATGATCCTAGCCTCCATTTCCTGTCACCCCCTAGTGTGCACACCCCAAACATCAAGTCCTGTTGGAACAAATGTCAAGCAAAGTGCAAGACCAGGAAAGGAGTTCACCACGAGGTGTTGGACTTTTCATAATTGGCCAAATTTATGGGCATCATGTTTTCAATCCTCCTTTACTATACATATCAGAATGATTCCCTATAAACTAATATGACATTTCCTTTTACTACATCCATCGCAAATTCCTTTTTTTTTTTTTTCAGTAGCAGGGAGTTGAACCCAGGGCCTCATACATGCTAGGCAAGGATTCTGCCGCTGAGATGCACCCCAGCCCCTTTATTATTTTTTATCATGAGATAATTTGTGTAGGATGCCTCTGGCCTCAAACTTGTGATCCCGCTGCCTCAGCCTCCCAAGCTGCTGGGGTGCACCACAGCAGCCAGCCAGAGAAAAATACTTAAATACCTCTGAGAGACAAGTTGTTCAATTGATCTGAAACTTTGGGTCCCTGTCTCCAAGTTAGGCTATGTTCCCTGGATCTCATGCTCTGGGCACAGGGAAAGGCACCTGCCATTGGGAAGAAAAGGAAAATACTGGGAGTATGTTCTGGGTGATCCAGGAGTCACCCGGTGAGGCCTTTGCATCTGAAAAGACCTTTGAGAACTTTTTCAAAGCCATTCCCAGCTATCCCCGATGGAATATTTATTTGTTGTTAGGTGCCTTCAGGTCAGGTCTGACTCATAGCAACCCTATGTACAGCAGAATGAAATACTCCTTGACACTGTGCCATGCCTGGCACTATATCAGTGCTTCTCTGCTATTCATTGGATTTTCGATGGCTGACTGTCTCAGAATTGCTTTGGGAGTGGATTGCCACATCCTTCTCCCATTTTTGCCATACTGGGAATTGAACCCAGGGCCTCAGATAGCATAGAGCATCGCTCTACCAACTGAGCTAAACCCCAGCCCCTGATGTATTAGGTAGCTCCAGTACTCAGGGATAGGTAATGGAGCGAGGTAAGTTTGTTCACATTATTTCTAGATAACTCCAATAACACTGAAAATCTTATTTTAATTCTACTTTGCCAAGCTGGATCACATCCCAAGGCCTGGAACATTTGAGTAGGAGAATGCTCTGTAACTTATGCCCACATTATGGATTCCCAGTCTACAGCCATGCCACCCTGGCTTTTGATCCCATCAGATCTCAGAAGCTAAGCAGGGTTGGCCTGGTTAGTACTTGGATAGGAGACCACCTGGGAACAGTGGGTGTTGTAGGCTTGGGAGAAGGACCTGGCAACCCACTCCCAAAAAACAGCCATTAAAAACGCTATGAATAGCAGAGAAGCACTGACATAGAGCTTGGCATGGCACAGTGTGGGGGAGTGTTTCATTCTGTTGTACATAGGGTTGCTATGAGTCAGACCCGACTGAATGGCACCTAACAACAACTACAACATGGATTCCCAGGGGCCCTGGGAAGGGGCGAGACCTAAGGAAAAGGATGGGAAGGAAAATAAAACTGGAAGCAGATTTTACCTGGATTAATATACAGCTTAAATATATTCTTCCTTTTTTCTTTGAAATGCTTTTTGGTAATATCATGAGAATGGAAATACCATGGAAGAGTGTAGTCGATTGGCCAAAGCTGACCTGGGAGGGCCATTTGGCTTCTTTAAACATAGTCCCCCCCGGTACCCTCCAGAATTCACTGGGCAGTCATATCTTACAGGATTGTTGGGAGTATATATATTTTAAAATAATATAAGTTAAGCTTAAAAGCATTAATATGTTGCACAGAAAATTGCTTACTGAAGTTGGAATTGCCCTCCAATGTGGAGTGAATCCATTCATTCCACTGGAAGTTTATTTGTAAACACTTTTTAAAAGAATTAACTCAGAATATAAAATAAATGGACTCTGTCCACCATCACAACAATTCTGAGATGTCTTATTGCCATTTGGTCAACCAAAATTTCCGTGAGACCTCCTGCCTTCTCCCTTTCCTCCCCGCTGCCCTCCCCCTTTCCTCGGCTCCTGATGTCTTCCTTTTTCTTTCTGCAAGTCAGACGTTTGAGGTTCTGTTATGAGTAAAACTGTAAACATGTCCCTTTGCGCTTCTCCCAGGCAAGGATCTGGAGCAGTTAAGGCACATTAACTTCTTCCCGGAGTCCTGGCTGATCCGGGTTACCGCCAACCACTACCACGCAGTGAGTCGGCTCCGTGAGGAAGCAATTACAAAATTTATTGCCTCTCTGACTTTGCTTTTTCTGGAGATGTGTTCCATATTTGAAACCTCTGGGCTTTGAGGTCAGGACCTATCTGGATCCTCCCCCGGGGGGAAGCAGGGAGCGCTGACTTGAGAAGGGGAGGAGGGTAGAGGCCCAGCCTTGGAATCCAGATGCTAGGGTGTCAGCCTGGCCTTCCCAGTCTGGAGATTTGATGGGGTGGAGGAGCTCCGGTCACAATGCCCTCCAAACAGAGGCCCCGCCAGGCACAAATGTGGCATGTGCTTCTCACTGAACAATTTCAAAATGCAGAGAAATAGTAAGAAAGAAAAGAAATACCCTCAGACCCATCACCCAAGGGTATGTTAACATCTCATTGCATTTTATTACCTCTCAGTCTTGAAAGGTAAGTAATGCACTCACTTGCCTGCAGCCATAGCACCCATGGCGGTCTATCTGGTTAGATCTCGGAAGATAAGCAGGGTAGGGCCTGTTTAGTACTCAGGAGACTACCTGGGAACACCAGGTGCTGTAGGCTTGGGAGAAGGACCCAGCAACACACTCCCCCCCAAAAAAAAAAGACAATCTGCCATTGAAACCCTATGAACAGCAGAGAACCACTGACAATAGTGTTTCGCCTGTTGTACATAGAGTTGCTATGAGTCGGACACAGACTTGACGACACCTAACGACAGCAACAATGGCCTCACTTAAATGTCCTTCCTGACACCATTTTTAATGGCTGCCCACCAAGTGGATGTGCTGGAGCAGATGCTGCTTTGTCACTCTGTTATTGTAGAAAATCCATGGTGTTTCTAATTATTTACTATTATACCTGACAGAATGGGGAACACGTTTTCACATCGTGGTTTATTTTACTCGGCTTTGAATTGTTTTCTTGCAGAAGATTCTCAGCAGTAGAAATACTGACAGCAGAAGAAGCTTTTTGTGTTTTTGTTCTTGATACACATTAACACATGTTGGGACCAAATCACTCTCCCCCAGAAATGCAGGATTGTGCCTGGCTTTGCGCACATCCAGTGAGAGGGAGCATTTTAATTTCAAATCACTTCTGTAAATTGAGGAGGGAACAACAGCATCTCATTTTAAATATGCATTTCCTTTATTGCTGGTGGGATGGACATTTTCCCACACATGCCCCTTTGTGAATTGTGCACGCAAACTGTCGAACTTCTCACGTGTTTCCAGTGGTCCCGTGTTAGAGATGAAGCAGGGCAGTGCTGGAGTTCGGAAGATGCACGAGTCACTGGTTAAAATTCAACCCGCTCCACAAATACCCCTTGTAATGTGCAAACCAGCGCTGCAAGCTCCCTGCTGCCTGGGCGTTAGATGAGGCCTCCCCGGGGCATAGCCCTGAACTGTGCTCTAAGAAGGCAGCTAAAGGGACAGTCTCCGGGCTGACACCTCAGGAAGTCCCCCACCTCCCTCTCTCCACCCTCTAACTTTGGCCACGCCCTTCCTTTTGCCCCCTGCCGTCAATGCCATCCTCTTGAGGTCCCCTTCCTCCCCCTCCCCTCCCCATGGAGCCTGCCAGCAAGGCCTGACTTGTTGACTTGGGACGGGGGACGTGCCCTGACTCGTGATGGGGCTGCTGACATAACACATTTTATTTCCAGCTCAGGCATTTTTCTTTCTCTGTTCTCCACATCCTCTAAAAACACTGAGCACAGTGCCTGGCATGCAGCAAGTTTTCTTTTCTTTTTTTCTTTTTTCGTTTTTTTGGTACTGGAGGTTGAACCCAGGGCCTCATGCTTGCATGCTCTGCAAGTGCTGGACCACTGAGCTGCACCCCCAGCCCATGTTTTTTTACTTTTTTGAGACAGGGTCTTGCTAAGTTATGCAGACTACACCTGGTCTCGAACTTGTGATCCTCCCGCCTCTGCCTCCCAAGCTGCTGGGATTATAGGTGTGTGCCACTGCGCCCGGCCACAGCAGGTTTTCAATGAATGTTAGTAGACCAGATGGATTGGCTGAACGTAGGGTCTGGAGACCCAGCTCTCTTCCCAGTACGGGGCTGCTGGTGAGCTGTGTGTGTTTCCCTTCCAGTTGGAGAGTGGAGGCGACATGGTCCACCTGACAGACCTCAACACCCAGGCCGTGAGGTTCGGGCTGCTCTTTAATCAGGTACCAAAAACCAGACCCCAACGTGGGGAGGAGCCATCCCTCCCGTGCTTTGTTAAGGACCTGTAGGGTAGCCCATGATCCCTTTCACCTCCAGTAGGAGGGGCCAGGATGTCTTAGGAAATAAAAGACCCCCCTGCAAGAGCCCCCTGCAATGGGCTAGTTAGTAACCTCACGTGTGCCCCCAGTTTTCCCACTAGGGTGACCAACTCTTGTGATTTTCCCAAGATGAAGGAGTTTTCCTGGGTTTTGAGACTTTCCACTCTAAAACCGGGAAAGATCTGGGAAAATTTTTGATGAGTTCATCATATTCACCACAGACTTTGCCAGCTACCAGCAGGGGAGGTGATTCTCCACTCCAAGTCCACGTCGACAGCTGCAAGGGTGAACTCCTTCTGGGCACCCATTTTGATGGATCCCAGAATCAAACAGCAGTGGGTCAAGGAGCTCCTATGCAAGGCAGCTCAGCGCTCAATCACAGGGCCGTGGCTGGGGTTGGTGGCCATGCTCTGTCTTGGGGTTGCTGTGATAGACACAGTTTTCCAAGAAATTGCTGCTCACTTTGGATTTCTTTAAAGGCAGCCAGTGGGGATTTCAAAAGCTTGTGTGTTTCTGGGACTTGGGACCCTCAGTCTATCATCCCAGAGACCTCCTGGGTTGCAGAGACCCATCGAGGTGGGCAGATAGTAGATTGCAGGGGCCAGGACTCTTTGCAAGCACCACGAGTGTGGAGTGTCTCTCACGCCCCACAGACTGGAATAAAAGGCTTTGCTTCAAAGGTGTGCAGACCACAGGTCATCTGAGAACATACCTGACTCATTCCTTTCCTCCCCAAGGAACACACAGAATAACAATGACAGCACTTGCCAGACATTAGTTGTTGTTGTTGTTGTTAGGTGCCGTCGAGTCGGTATCCGACTCATAGCGACCCTCATAGGGTTTTCAATGGCTGACTGTTTCGGGATTGCCTTGGGAGTGGATTGCCAGGTCCTTCTCCCATTTTTGCGGTGCTGGGAATTGAACTCGGGACCTCAGAGACTGCAGCGCAGTGCTCTACCCACTGAGCCAAATCCCAGCCCCCAGACATTAGTAGTTGTTACTGAATCTGTTGTCAAATGAGTCACTTCTGTTGTCTCCAAAATTTGTTTTGCTCCGTTGAATACTGAAGATTCCCCCCTTCACTTCCCAATGTAGGGGTATGCTACTTACTCAAAAACATTTTCTATATATGGATTCTTCTTTGAGATAAAGGGAATCAAACATGACACCACCACTTACAGTTTTTCCATGCAGGTAAGGATGGAGCACAGAAAAGGTATGTCTCTGGAACACTGTGTTGTTGTTGTTGTTGTTGTTGTTGTTGTTGTTGTTGTTAGGTGCCATGGAGTCAGATCCGACTCACAGCGACCCTGTGTATAATAGAACAAAACACTGTCCTACACTGTGCCACGCAAGCACTATTGTCAGTGTTTCTCTACTATTCATAAGGTTTTTGATGGCTGATTGTTTCAGGAGTGGGCTGCCAGGTCTTTCTCCCAAGAAACAGACATGTAGAGTCAGTCAATTCATATTGAATTAGTAATCATTGATTACTCATTAATAATTTATATGGACGGCATTGTGAGTGCTGCTCATGCTCATCCACATGGTGCTGTTTGATTTTTACGGCCACCTTGGGGGACAGGCACTGGTGGCAGTGAACATCTCAACCACGAGCGACTTCATGCTCACATGACCTCAATTAGTAAAGCCAGGGTGACCTTCCGGTCTTCCGTCTCGGGAATCAGTCCATCTTCAGTCTGTCTGTGCTGGGTGACGCTTTGCAGATGGCCATTCTTTGGTGGAGGCAGTACACAGTGACCACAAGTGGGAGCGGGTCTGTTTAGGGCGGCCAGACAGGGCATAGGGTGGGACATCTGAGGAATCGAGAGGGTGGGTGACTGCCCAGTGCTGCTGCCACCCCCTCAGGAGAAGCAGAAGGGCCGTTTCAAGTGGAGAGTTACAGGCAGACCGCCTGGTGAGCTGCCTGAGCTTGGCAAGTGCCAGGAACTTCCCCAGCCTGAAGGTGAAGGTGGAACAGGACCCACCTTCCCAGGTCGTCGTCGATAGGAAACGTGTGAATATGTGCAAAGGCCTTGGGATAGGGCCTGGCATACAAAGTGTTTGATGTGTTGGGGTTTTGTTTTATTTGTTTTTTTGGTGCGACGGCTGGAACCCAGGGCCTCGTGCGTGCTAAGCATGCATCCTGCCACTAAGCTACGCCCCCAGCCAACGCTCTGCCCAACACATATAGCAATCTTATTCTAGTGATGGCGAGGCCAACGATGACCGCTGTGCTGAAGGACTTTAGAGACTCTCTTCCCTAACCTGCGAGCTCCTGGGAAATCACGTGCTGCTCGAGTTGTTATTCCTGCTGCCAGTCCCTGTACTGGAACTGGGGGGGATGGGGTTTGAAGGACTCCCTGAATGAGTGAGCCAGTGAGAGGAAAAGTGAGCAAGTGAAACCTGAGTTTTAGTCCCGGCTCGGCCACTGCCCTCACTGTCCTGGGGAAGGTCTTTCCTCTTCCTTGGTCATCAGTCCCTCAGGCATCTCCCTACATAGTAGATTTCACTGGGTGGAAGAGATGGATTCCGTAACCCCCCACCCAGTCAAAAGGCCCCTGCGAATCCTGTGCTGGACTTTTAGTTCCAGCAAAGTGATAAGGAACCCGGCCTTGATGGCAGTCTTCTGAGTCAGCCAAACCTCAGTCCATCAGCCAGTGGTTTCTACCTGGGGAGGGCTCAGCCATGCCCATGGACTTAGCAGTGTCCCTCGGAAAATGAGGCCACTTGGGAAGTGTCCCTTGGCTGTCTGCACACATGGAACAGGAGGGTCTGTGTGCTAGGAACTGGGTTTCGCTAGGTCTGGTCACCTGGTCACAGGGCCGACTGGGCTGGGTCGCTGTCTTTGCAGAGAATAAAGCACACAGACTTGGAGACCCCGTCCGTCGTCTCGGAGCAGAGCACCATCAGCCTAAAAGCCGAGCGCCTGGTGAAGTATGAGATCAGGGCCGAGACGCTGGTGGATGGCCAGTGGCAGGAGTTCAGGACAAACCAGATCACGCAGAAGTTTGGTCTCAGCAAGCAGTGCTGCAGAAGCCACGTGCGTGCGCGTCTCTACCTGCCGTCTCTTCCCTCTTTTATTTCCTCTGTGCTCTTTCTCTCCCTCGCCCCTTTTTGGGGATCCCTGGTTTCGAATAGCTGATTTATCATCAGGAAGAGCTTACTCAGTGTTTTAAGGATTATCGTTGTTGTTGTTGTTGTTAGGTGCTGTTGAGTCGATATCCGACTCATAGCGACCCTCATAGGGTTTTCAGTGGCTGTTTCAGGATTGCCTTGGGAGTGGGTTGCCATATCCTTCTCCCATTTTGGGGGTGCTGGGAATTGAACTCGGGACCTCAGAGACTGCAGCGCAGCGCTCTACCAACTGAGCTAAATCCCAGCCCCAAGGATTATCATAGCCCTGAATAATGCAAAAAGAGAAACCTTCCAGAAGGAGAAGCTGGACATTGATAACTCTAACCTACATCTGACTGCCTGATATGGGCCAAACCCGATCCATTTTACAGATGTCAAATGGTAGTTTTTGTGGAGGTTGGGAAGTTGAGTGGGGGGTATTTTCTACCAGCACCTCCTCTCGTGCCTTTGCTTAACCCATCAGTTCTCCCAAAATCCCAGCACAGGCCATCAACTTTCCTCCCTGAGGATGGAGCCCGTGGACTTCAGGGTGATGGCAGCCTGCAAGCAGTCTGAGTACCTGGCCTGGCTTCTGACAGCCACAATCTGGAAATGGCCAGAGAGCCTAGGAAAAACTCTGGGCTGTGAATTCAAGGTGGAGGCCCTGCCTGGTGCCCTGCAGGGAAGGAGGTTGTGCCATAAGCCCCTGAATCTTCCTTGGTCCCGACAGTCCATCAGAACCACCAAGGGCCTTGAACACCCAGGCTGGATTTCACTCAGCTGGAGGGACCGGCTGCTGCAGGGATGGGACCTGGGTTTCTCTGTTTCTAAAGGCTTCTCAGGGCGCTTTCTGTGAGGCTGGAATCAGAATAGTCATTTCCTGTGAGGGAGGAGGTGAGAGGCTCGGATGGAGCGGGAACATGAAGGAGACATCCAAGGCCTGGCGACGCCCTTCACCTTGACCATGTGATGGCTACTCAGGAGTGCTTGCCTGTGACCACTGCCAAGCTGCACGCTTGAGATTTGTGTACTTTACTGCATTTCAATTATGCCTAAGACGTTAACTTATTTAAAACCCCTCCCTGGGCAATTGTGCAGTGCAGTCAGGGCCGGGAGCCTCCAGCTTACACAGTGGTCAGGCCTTCTTCCTGCCCTTCTGGAGGACGTAACTTGTGTTCTCGTCCCACAAGCCCCCTTTGCTTTGTTTTTCACTTTTAGGCCTTGAAAATCGAAACTGTGGGCCTCCCAATCTATGTGAGTTTTGCATTCATCTTTCCAGTATCTTGACAGTCTCCAGAGAATCTATAGGATCGCCCGACCCATCTGCATGAAAAGAAATAAAATGACATTAAAGGGGAGACTCCAGTGTTCCGGTGACTGTCTCAGTTCGCAGTGGTCCCCTTAGAACTTTTGCCCACATTTGTGTCCCTTGAGGATGACAGGTGCCAGAGCCTTGAGTCCACTTGCCATCCTTGGCCACATAGCACCCTGAGTCCAGCCTCTTGGTGCGGTGGAAGCGTCTGCCTATCAGCGGTCTCAGCTGGGAGCTTCAGGACTTTCCTCATGCCGCCCCTCCACCTGCTACACAGAACAACACGCCTGACGATCGTCCCTGGCAGCTTTGGCCCAGGCAGAACGAGAGGTAAGAAGGGAAGAAAGCAACCGCAAGACGTGGTGCAATTTATCTCATTTACCCTCCCGCCTTCTAACTGGGCCTGGATGGTTTGGAAAAGTGAGGTGCAGTGCCTCTCTTCCCACTTTCCTGTGTTAGTTTTCTCCTGCAGCGTAACAAGGTAGCACAAATGTAGCAACCTAAGACCACAGGTACTTAATATTTCATAGTTGAAAGCATGAGGCATAGCTTCCCTGGGACCTGTGTTCAGGGGCTCAGAATACTACAGTGTAGTGATGGTGGGGCTGTGCTCTCATCTGCAAACATGGCTGTTGTGAGTCCGTGTCCAAACTCTTTCAGATTGTTGGTAGGTTCATCTTCTTGCAGCTATTTGACTGTAGATCCCAAAGGCTACTGACTGTTGGGAAAAGGTCACCCAGGTCCTGGTGGCCCCTGTAGTTCCGGCCATGTGGCTCTCTTAGGGTAATGTCAAGGCATGGCTGCTGGCTTCTCTAAGGCCAGCAGGACAATCTCTAGTCCACTAAAACAGTCTCACATGATGTACTGTAATCATAGGAGCGACAGCCCATCCCTTTGCCCTATTCCCTGGGCCAGAAGTAAGTCACATGGTCCACCACACCCAAGGAGAGAGGATTGTACAGAGTCACCTTAGGGTATGTCCACCACAGTGTGTCACCTGTTGTCTTTGGGAATGTAACGGAGAGTGGCCAATGCTGGGCAGACACTGGAGTGAGTGCACTTAATGTAATGGTCACCTCAGAGGAAGACACCGCTGAGGGATCCTCCTTCCCAGCCAGGAACCTGGAAAAGAGAAGGGCTGGTGTGAAGGGGCCCAGAGGAGGGAGCTGGGCCTTGGGAGCCTGTGCGCGGGCCCATCCCTGCGCCTGCAAGCCCTGTTTCCCACACTCCCACCCTGCTCCTGGCCAGGTCCAGCCAAGGGGAAGCTGTGACGGGGGACACATGAGGGTGGAGGGTGTCTTCCTGCAGTGGCTGTGGCTCCAGCTTGCCCTGGCACCTCTGCCATCCCAGCTCCTTCCTAGCAGCCTCTTGCCATCATTCCGGTGCCCAGCACAGGGCTCTGTGCCCAGTTCTGATCCCATCAGCTGTCCGGTGTCCCTCCAGCCCTCAAGGGGATGGGGTGTCCTTCATGGCCGATTCTGGGCTGCCCCATGCTCCCCGTTCGGCTTCCTGAGTCTTGCTTCATCTATTTCTGTAGGTTCTGCTTGACACCCCTGGGGTACTGTATGTTTCCAGGAGAGGCCCTGGGAGAAAGGGTTGATGAGCTGGAGGCATGGCACCGGCGGCATATGATTAGTCTTTCCCCTCCTTGCCAGGCTGGGACTGGGGTGAGCCCAGTGAGGCGCTTGCTCAGGCACAAACGAGGGGTACCGGATACTCAGTAACCCAGACAAATAATATCTTGTGCAATATTTAACAATATCACAACCAATGCGAAAAACCTGTGATCTAGCTGGGTGAATGGCCACAAGGTGAACACATCCATATGACTAGCAGCCAATCAAAACCAGAGGTGGTCCGGCCCTGGGTGCCCTAGCCAGCACCTCCCAAGCCTCCCCACCCCCAGGGAAATGCTGCCCAGACCTCCTTCATCACAAACTAGTTTGGACATTAAGTCTGATTTTTTTTTTTTTTTTTTTTTTTGGTACTGGGGATTGAACCCAGGGCCTTGCACCTGCATGCTCTGCAAGTTCTGGACCACTGAGCTGCACCCCCAGCCCATTTTTTTACTTTTTGAGACAGGGTCTCGCTAAGTTATGCAGACTGCCTCTGGTCTCCAACTTGCGATCCTCCTGTCTCTGCCTCCCGAGCCGCTGGGATTACAGGCGTGTGTCACTGCGCCCGGCTTGAGTCTGGATATCTTATAAACAAAATCATACCTCACGCACGGGCCACACGCTTTCATTCACCATCACATTGAAGAGATTTATCCCTGGTTTTAGAGGGAGCCGTAGCATATATTGAGATAGGCATGACAGTTTCATTTCTTTTAAAAGTGGACATTGCTTCTATAAAGTAATGCAGGTTGTTGAAATCACGTGAGAAAATATGAAAAGGGAAGTCAAATTTAGGGTCTACTGTCACCCAGGAGCTTGGCAGGTCACCCTCCAGCATGATTTTTGGGTGCATGTAGAGATTATTTTCCATTCAAAATGGGTTATGCAGTGCATGCCTCTCTGGATTCTGATTTTGCGTTCTCCACCCCTCTCTCTCCATGGGGGCAGAGGCAACCTGTGGGGCTCCTGGGTAATGCTCCTCTACTGAACTATACTTCCAGCCTCTGGTTCTCTCTCAAGGATTAAACCCAGTGGTTTCTTTAATAAGGAGCCCAGTGTTTGGGGAGAAGGGGGGATGACATATTTGCCTCACCTTCAAACTGACTAACTGCAACCTCAGAAAATCCCACTTGTCACTTACCCTCTTGTCTATAAAGATGGCATAAACCTGCCCCTGTGTCTGTCTCTCAGGGCTGCCCAGGACAGCCCCTTGGTGGGCCAGCCTTTGTACAGATGTCTGGGTCCTTGGCATTACCTGCTGTAGCAGAAGCGCAGTCTTGGAGTTCTGTAGGATAACGGGGGCGACAAGAGCTAAACGCTCCACGAAGCAGATCAAGAGAAGAAGCTGTCAGGAGGCATCTCTGAAACATGGATGGCGTCCACCTTGGGACACTTCCAAGAAAAGGGACTATTAGGTCTTCAGCGTAGGAAAGCTCATGCTCCAGGAGTTTCTCTGGGAGAAACATGCAAAGCAGCCATGCCAAAAATATGTCCCTAAAAGGAACTGTTGGGATACGGACCCGGCAACCCACTCCCAAAAATCAACCCACCATCGAAAACCCTATGAACAGCAGAGAAGCACTGACAATAGTGTTTCACCTATTGTACTCAGGGTCGCTATGAGTCAGATACTGACTCAAGGGCACCTAACAACAACAACAAAAGGAACTGTATGACTGTGAGGTCACCAGGAGCTGGGACATAGGAGGAAGGCAGCCCCAAAGGGGATGGAGAAAGGGCCCAAGGGATGGGGTTGCACCCTTCCCTCCTGACTCAGCCACAGGGAGGTATAAGAGGCAGAAAGATTTGGAGTGACAGGAAGACAGCCTCTTGAATATCATTTCCACCTCTCATTGTACAGAGGGAGAAACTGAAGCACAGTTAGTTGGAGTGATGATTCTGGCTGGAAAATGCTTATTAGGCACCTCTGACCAGTTAGGCCCCCAGCACATGCACCACCTCTCTGAATTCTATCAAATGCCTCAGGCACTGGTAGGTTTTTCACATCTGCTAATACAGGAAGAGGGCTGGGATTTAGCTCAGTTGGTAGAGCACTGCGCTGCAGTCTCTGAGGTCCTGAGTTCGATTCCCAGCACTGCAAAAATGGGAGAAGGACCTGGCAATCCACTCCCAAGGCAATCCCGAAACAGTCAGCCATTGAAAACCCTATGAGAGTCACTGAGTCGGATACCTACTCGACGCGACGGCACCTAACAACAACAACAACAATACAGGAAGGGGCGCCCCGTGGAGAGCGAGGGTCAACCCAGGCTCCTCCCAGCGGCCTGGCCAGTCTGTTGCCTCTCCCTGCATGGCTGTTGCAAGCTGTTGGACACCTGCTGCCTGCTCTCGGGGACCCGTGCTGAGTGACTGCTCCAGACGGAGCCACCTGTGCAGTGGTGCCACTCTGCGGAATCTCAGCAGACTCCGATGGGGTGGTGGGAAGGGATGAGGGGTTCACTGAGGTGGTGGCTCATAAATGGGCCTGGAAGGGTAGGCAGTCTCTTTGCAGGTGAGGAGAAGAAGGAGCAGTACAGGGTGGCGTTCACACAGCCCGGAGCAGCTCATATACAGCCCCAGGGCTCTTGGCTCCATGTGCTTCAGATCACCTGGCAGCTCATGCACGTGCAGATCCCCGCCAGGCAGAGGCTGATCTTACAGTCTGACACCCACGTCCCAATGCAGGAGATCTGAGGATCGCACCACAAAGGACTCCGATCCCGAAATGTCTGCCCAACAGCAGCGTTTCTCATTGTGCTGGGCACACCCATCTGTTTTCCTTACCCACTGCCAAAAATGCAAAGAATGAACCTGTGAATCTATTTTGCCGTACTGGTTGATTGTAAAAGGAAACACGAAAACAAGAAACAAATTTCCTCAAATACGAAATAAGCAGAACCTTAATAATGAGGGGCCTGCAGCCATAGCCCTGTGGCATCCGATCCCGTCAGATCTCGGAAGCTAAGAGTCAGGCCTGGTTAGTACCTGGATGGGAGACCGCCTGGGAACACCAGAAGCTGTAGGCTTGGGAGAAGGACCTGGCAACCCCTCCCAAAAATCAATCTGCCATTGAAAACCCTATGCACAGCAGAGAAGCACTGACAATAGTGTTTCCCCTGTTGTACAGAGGGTCGCTATGAGTCGGATACCGACTGGATGGCACCTAACAACAACAACTATAATGAGGCACCTCCTGTGGGTGAACCATTGGCTGTCATGCCGAGAATCCACCCATATCCACTAGAGGGCGCAGTCCACCTCAAAATGTGGGAACCAGATTCCAGGAGCTGAAATTTGCAACCTACAAAACTCACCTTTGCAGTACTGGATCCTCCTTGCTTAATGGTTGAAAGGGAAATGGATACATCCTGGTGAGAGTGATAAAGCCAATCATACAACCTCTGAACTTGGAAAGTCTAAAAAACAAAGATTCTTACAAGGATCGTACAAGCTTTTCCTACAAGTGAGAGCATCTTAGACTAGACTTTTAAGACCTATAGTCACAATTTCTGAAGCAGTGGGCATGAGCACAGGATAATGTAACACATTGTGTACCACATCCGAAGCCTCTTTGTTTTCTCCTCCCGTTGCTTGCCTCCTGGCTCACCTCCCAGGCCATCCCCTCCAGCAAAGTCGCCCCAGGATTCATACTATGTATGGCAGCTCTCAGGTTCTAGAGTCAGAGTGACCTGGTTTTGAGTTCCAGCTCTGCTCCTTCCTGGCTGTGGGGCCTTGGGTAACTCAGCTAACCTCTCTGAACCTCAGAATCCCATCTGAAACTGGTGGTACATATTATATAAATTGATGTGATTTTTAAAGCACCTAACACACAGTAAGTGCTTGGCAGAGTTTATTCCTGTTCCTTGCTTGTTGCTTGGATTCTTGTTGTTGTTGTTGTTGTTAGCTGCCATTGAGTCGAGTCCGACTCATAGCGATCCTATGTACAGCAGATCGAAACACTTGCTGGATTCTTGTAGAACATGTCAAAGGTCGAGATAGAGGCTCTATAGGCTTGGGCAAGTCCTTCTCCTTCTTAAGGTCTGTTTTCCCTAGTGTAGAATGAGAAGGTTGGACCAGGTGTTCTCTGCAGGTCTGTCTAGACTGGGGAGCAAAGTGAGTGGCTGAGCTGTGACCTGTGGGGAGGTGGCCTTGTGGAAGTGAACCACTGTCTTATGTTCCTATGGGCTCATCAGGATTAGAATGCATTAAAAAGAGAAAGACCTTCTTTCTTTTCTTTTCTTTTCTTTCTTTCTTTTTTTTTTTTTTTGTACTGGGCGGCTGAACTCAAGGCCTTGCACATACTTAGCCAGTGCTCTACCGTTGGGCTGCACCCTCCAGCCCCTTTTTTTATTTTTTATTTTGAGACAGGGTCCCTCTAAGTTGTTCAGGTTGCCTCTGGCCTTGGACTCTCTAGCTTCCTGTCTCCACCTCCCCAATGGCTGAGATTACAGGAGTGCGCCACCATGCCCAGCTCCTTTCTTTCTTTCTTTTTTTTTTTTTTTTTTTTTTTTTTGCGGTATTGGGGGTTGAACCCAGGGCCTCGCACTTGCATGCTCTGCAAGTGCTGGACCACTGAGCTGCACTCTCAGCCCATTTTTTACTTTTTTGAGACAGGGTCTCACTAAATTATGCAGACTGCCTCTGGTCTCGAACTTGTGATCCTCCCGCCTCCACCCCCCGAGCCGCTAGGATTACAGGCGTGCGCCACCGCACCCGGCTCCTCCTTCCTTCTTTATGAGATAGTGTCTCCCTATGCACCTGAGACTGGCCTCGACTCATGATCCTCCTGCCTCTGCCTCCCAAGTGCTAAGATGACAGGTATGTACCACCTTGCCTGGCTCTTTCCCCTCTTTGGGGGGATTTTGCCTCCTGGAGACCAATACGTCTTGCAGTATAGGGAGGAGAGAGGACATTCTTGCCCCTTGTAATCCTAGGATAGGAAGGGAAGTGCTGGGCTCTCGAGCTGTTTGGGGGAAGTGTGGACTCGCAGGGGGGAACTGGAGAGTCCCAGGCTGGCTCCACTTGCACACAGGGGGAGGGGCACAGGATGTAGTGAAGTGCGGCACCTGGATCTGAGGCCTTGAGAGCTGAGGGTAGAGGGAGGAAACAGAGATGGGACGCGTCTCTGTGAGGGAGGTCTGGGGCAGGGCTGGCTGACAGAGCTTTCTGTGATGATGGAGCTGCCCTATATCTGCCCTGTCCAATGTGGTACTGCTAGCCAAGCATGGCCTCTGAACACTGGAAATATAACTAGTATAAAAGAAAACTTGAGTTTGTAACGTTATTTCATGTTACTGTATGTAAGTTTAAGTAGTCATAAGTGCAAGTGGAAGGAGTGGGACAACATGGTGCCCCGCATGGAAAAGGGTTGGTCCTTCCTGATTCTGCCAACTCTCCAGGGCCCAATCCCCCCTGTCTCTCCCCAGGACCTGGACAAGGGGAGTATCAGTAGCCAGCTATGTCTGTGGCTCCTGCTGGGGGAAGACTGCCTTCCAGGGTCAGAGAGAAGCTGTGCTGGGGAAAGGGAAGGTTCCAGGCCAGGGAAGCAGAGCTCACCTCTGTATTGGAGGCACCACAGGACCCTGCTCCATCTACTTGCACTGTTGAAATTTAAATATTTCAAAATGAAATCTAATTTAAAACTTCATTTCTCTGTCATACTGATAGCCACATTTCAAGCACTCAGTGGCTGCACAGGGCTAGTGGCTACTGTATGGGCAGGGCAGATAAAAGACAAAAGGTGCCATCACCCCCTCGTGACACAGCTTTGTGACTTTGAGTCATGCAAACTTTGCGCTTTCAGTCCTTGGCTCCATTCATTGCCTAGATCTGTGTGAGCTGCTGCTGTGGGCCAGACCGTGAGTTAGAGTTACAAAGGTGAGCAAGACACCGTCCCTGCTATCACGAAGCCGCGGAGTCAGGAAACTATGGTTAATGAAATAATTGCACTAAAGGATGCCTGAGGGCACTGACCAGAGGTGGCTCACTGAGAGCAAAAAGCAAAACGAGCTGATCCAGACTCCTGAAGGGGTCTCAAGGCCCAGCAGTCAGAAGTAACATTTGACCATAACAAATTATGTGTGGGTCATCAAATTATGAATAACATTGCAAAGAATGGGAATACCAGAGCACTGGTATTCCAGATACCAGAGTCCAGATTCCAGATATCATGAGGACTCTGTACATGGACCAGGAGGCAATTGTTCTAACAGAACAAGGAAACACTGCCTGGTTTAAAGTCAGGAAAAGAGTATGTCATGGCTGTATCCTTTCACCATCCCTCTTCAATCTCCATGCTGAGCAAATAATCTGAGCAGCTGGACTTTATGAAGAAGAACATGGCATCATGATTGGAGGAAGACTCATTAACAACCTGCATTACAAAGAATAGATAAATGGGACCACATCAAATTAAGAAGCTTCTGCACAGCAAAAGAAACAATTAACAGAATCAAGGAAACCGCCACAGAATGGGAAAAAATCTTCGCATTTTATACATCTGACAAAGGTCTAATTACTAGAATTTATAAAGAACTCAAGAAAAAAAAAAAACCAAAAACCAAACAACCCAATACACAAATGGGCAAAGGAACTGAGTAGACAGTTCTCAAATGAAGAGGTCCATAAAGCCATGAAACACATGAAAAAGTGCTCAATATCCCTAGCCATTAGGG